>LRSR01004931.1:0-11652 GCA_001579985.1 Hypsibius dujardini | reverse complement strand
ATACGGAGGGGGTCATAATATACGGAGGGGTCATAATATACGGAGTGAGTCCTAATATACGGAGGGGGTTATAATATACGGAGGGGTCATAATATACGGAGGGGGTTATAATATACGGGGGGTCATAATATACGGAGGGGGGTTAAAATAAACTGGCACCAACTGGTCGAGACTTTACCGTGTTATTTCGCCGAAAAATATTCGCGCCCGGATTCCGGTCACTTTGTTTTTTGTTTCGTTTGCGTCATGCTCTCACAGGTCAGAAGGATTATCCACTGTCCACGCTGGGACTGTCGGAGGCGCAGCAGTTGGGCCAGAACAGTGTGCAGAATCTGCGTGTCTCACACGTCTTTTCCAGCGATCTCTCACGATCCCTCAAGGTATGACTCATTGTGACGTGGCATATTTTGTCAGGCCAAATAACGAACCGATTGTGCGTATAACAAATCCAGTCAAGAGTTTAATTTCTTTTGTGTGTGAAAATATCCGCAATAAAAATGTTCATTTTTTAGACGGCGGAAATTGTCTGTTCCTTCCTCGGACACTCACCGCCGATCATAATAGACCAGAGGCTTCGTGAGCGGGTAAGTCAGTTCGGCATTGTGAGGCGAAAACCTCAGGTCGACCGAATAAATGGGGTGGTCGGAGTTTGAGCCAATTTTGGTCAATGCGTGCAGTTGTTTCTCACATCGCTTGATTCATTGATTTAACACCAGATTACAAGTCAACCAATCAATCGACTGAGCAGAGACTGCGTGGTCAGCTGTATTGGCCAAAAATGGCTCAAACTCCGACCACCCCATTTTGCTGGACGCCGGTAAAAAGTTGGCTTCAATTCGGTTTTTGCTACGTGTGTATTACAGAATCAGCATTTAGCGCACTGCGCTTTAATAAATTCAACATTTTCTGTTCGGTAGAATTTCGGGACGTTGGAGGGTCTCGCGCGAGACCAGTTCCGGGTGGAGCTCAGAAAAGCCGGATGTCACATGAACGAATTCAAGCCACCGGGCGGGGAGTCCGACGCCGATGTAAGTTTGTTATTGTAAGCGTTCGTTCTGTTGCACCAGCTGTTACCATTTCCTCGGCAGTCACATCTTCCCTCCACACTGCGACCTTCTGAACTGAACTGAAAACGTAAACTATTTACCACTGCGATAAACCGCAAAAGAGACACACAACCCCATTATCTCATGAAATCTAATCGTCTGTCTGTCTATCTGTCTGTCTGTCTGTCTGTCTGTCTATCTGTCTGTCTGTCTGTCTGTCTGTCTGTCTGTCTGTGTCTGTCTCTCTGACTAATTCTTTTTCACACAGTTGCGTCTTCGAGCAGCGGCATTTCTGGAAGATCTCTTCAAGTCTATCAGACTTTTCGAGCGGGAACGCCAGCAAGCCGTCACGAACGGGACCCCGGACTATTTCACCGAGTACCAAGTCCCGTCCGGGAAGAGTCTAGTCGTCGCCCCCGCCAACGAGGTCCTCACCGCCAGCATCCTGATATTCTCCCACGGCGGGTGGATCAAGGAGGCCCTTATCTACCTGGAAATGCAGTACAAATTCTGTGTGGAGGCTCATCGCGTCATGCTGAAGAATGTCGCACCGAACTGCGGCATCTCAACGTTCACCGTCAAACTGCAGGAGCCAAAGGTGACCCTGTCGTGTCTGTGGATGCACAAGATCTACCACGAAAGTGACAACGCCGGGGATCGGACGCGGCGAGCCCTGCAGATGAATCGGAGCATTTCATCGCCGGCGAGGAGCCTTCGAGCGTCCAATTCCAGCGCCAATCGCCAGTTGAGTTCAGTCAACAACTGATGCTGCCGCTGATACTGATCCTTCATACAGGCTTCTTACAGTCAATACAGACCGAAATCGATATGTGTTGCGGTGGTGGTTTTAAGCCACGCCCTAGGATCCGGGACTTAATCGGGGAATAAATTCAGTGCGGTGTTTTCTTGGTTTTGTTCTTTTCATTCGCGCTCTTCCTTTCCCCCACTCCCACTCCCGACAATGTAATCGCTCCACCCGGCCATTGTTGGTACCGAAACAGTGGAACATTTTCCGCGCATTTGCTATCTCAGTCGCTGTTACACTCGGCATCGTAACTGCGGACTGATTAAATGTTTAGATCTCTTGCAGTAAGGGATCATACACATATTACGTGACCCACCCCCATGCCCCCGTATAAACTTGTTGAGACGCTAACGCGCACGGAGCGATGGTTTGACGCACTCGTTCGGTGCCTCGAAATTAAGCGTGTCTGTTGTTACAGTAGACATCTCTTCTCTCTCGATGTCCCAATTTTGTGTCTTTGCATTATTAACTTGAGAAATGGTCGATCGAGCTAAATTCAGCGGTTTCTCGTTTTCCTTCGCGCACTTGCGCCATCCACAAAACAATCAGCTGTCGCAAGCGGAGTTGAACACATTCCCCCGGGAAGAAGGCTTTTCCTTAACGGGAAGTTCAGAAACGTGCGTAAAACTATTTTATCAAAACGGGAAAAATACTACGACATACATTCCGAAGGCTGGAATGTTAAACTATTAGAAAGATCACTGCACACGCGTGAAAAAATACTAGTACCACCAAAACGTTTACCGGGTACCCACCAATGTGTACCATTCCACAGACTCCTTCGTGAGATCAAACGATTCCAGATTGATAGCAATGCCCCCCAAAAAGGCATTCTCCTTGAAGCGATCATAATTCCAAACTGTCACTTTGAGCACTCGGTACTTCACTTCATCCAAGGGCAGCCGGTAAAGCAACTAAAAAATAAAGTCAAGCTCAATTAAGCTGTCTGTCTGTCTGTCTGCCTGCCTGTCTGTCTGTCTGTCTGTCTGTCTGTCTGTCTGTCTGTCTGTCTGTCTGTCTGTCTATCTGTCCAACTGCGCGAACCACAACTGCATTTACCATTTCATTAAAGGTCGGATGTCGGGTCTTCCGGACAACCTTAGTCTTCTTTTTCGTGGTCCGAGAGATGTCTGGGTACAGGTAAGTTTTGACATAAGGATCAGGCGCACTGCCGTCCGCCGAAGGCTGCAATTGATCAGAACACGCATCAGAAACAGGTTAGATGTTGACCGTAGTTAAGCGAGGCCTCGAGCAACATGAATGAAATTACCAAATCTTTTGCATGATTGACCAACACGCAAAGTCCTTGATTCTCCTTGTAGTGAATGGACAGCTTGACCAGACCGCGCGTCTTCGGGCTTTCCGGTGCTCGCGGTGATATCGCTCGTTTGATCTCTGCACCGAAAAACGTTCAAGTTATCCGGTTACCTTTGAAACAGACTGTTCTCACCTTTTTTGTCGACCTGCATATCGTTTGCGTCTCGAGGAAGCGCATGGAAGAATGTGTACACCAAGTCGCACTGGAAAGAAGAATGTTGTATAGGGAGGCTAAGAGACAATTTGGTCTGGAAATCAATCAAACGATCAATCAATCAGTCAAACAATCAATCAATCAATCAGTCAAACAATCGATCAATCAATCAAACGATCAATCAATCCCTCAAACGATCAATCAATCAGTCAAATGATCAATCAATCAGTCAAACGATCAATCAATCACTCAAACAATCAATTAGTCAGTCAAAAGATCAATCAATCAGTCAAACGATCAATCAATCAATCAAACGATCAATGAATCAGTCAAATGATCAATCAATCAGTCAAATGATCAATCAATCCCTCAAACGATCAATCAGTCAAACGATCAATGAATCAGTCAAACGATCAATGAATCAGTCAAACGATCAATCAATCACTCAAACGATGCTTACATGGAACACGTCTTCCGGTTGAGTGACAAGAGATTGCAGGAACAGCTGAACGTCAATCAACCGCTTCTGGGCGACCGTTTTGACGTTGGTCCGTCCAATCCGGACCCCACGCGACAACGGTTGGCTCCACTTGGCCGTCGGAAACATCATGCACATCTTCTCGTACAGTTCCGTCAGTTCCGGATAGGAGCGAAAGACAAACGCCGGTTCGCGTTGACTTTCCCGGAACACCTTGAGAATATACACGTAGTACTTCTGCGGGTCGAATCGCTTCTGATAGCCGAAGCATTCTATCGTGGTGATTCGTGCTTCGGTACGCATGGAGTAGGCCTTGCTAGCGAATGACAGCATTTGTCCCTTGCTGTTTTCCGCGGAGAACCGGAGCTGGGCAAGGTTGTGCAGGAAGAAATTGAATTGGGTGAACCAGGATTTAACGCTTTCTTCGATGAGGCGAGTGAAGCTGGCGGTGGCTCCGGCTTCGTCCAGGTCCATCATCAGAGCACGTTGGACATACTTGGACGCGTCGCGGGTTATTCCAGGTATGTCACTGTAGATCATCTACAAAAGACCGGGTTGTTAAAAGCAGATGCCAAAAAAGGCAGGCAAACAGACAGACAGACAGACAGACATCCAGCCAGCCAGCCAGACAGACAGCCAGCCAGCCAGCCAGCCAGACAGACAGACAGGGAGACAGGCAGAGAGACAGAGACAGGCAGACAGACAGGCAGACATGCAGGCAGACAGGCAGACATGCAGGCAGGCAGGCAGGCAGACAGGCAGACAGACAGGCAGACAGACAGACAGACAGACAGACTGTGGAGAGCTTGCACCATATCTCGTACCATTTCAAAAAGTGTTATCAGAGTGTTGCCATTCCGACGGAGAACGTTGAAAGCCTGGCAGCATAGATCCACAAACTCTTGAAACTGAATGGTGGGCTTCTCTCCGCCGTTGATAACAAAGACCATGTCCGATGTGAGGACGAACGGCACCCGGTCCCGTTTGATCGAGCCAAACATCTGCGCATCACCCAAAAACTTCCCGAAATCAATGTGGAACAGATGGCCGTCGTGAGTGATCATGATGTTATCGCTGTGCCGATCACAGGCACCAAGGACGTACGTAGCTACACAGTAGCCCGCACAGGACTTGGTGAAGTTTTCAATCGCCTAAAAAATAAAGATAAAAGTAAAAAAATGCTCTTCATCAACCAAAAAGTTGACTGAAAGTCAATATACACCTTTCGGTAATCAGCCTCGGCGGGATTGTTCTTATGGAGCCAGAAAGCAAGAGGCTTGTCTTTGAACGCGCCCGTCACTCCATGGCCAACTTGTATTTTTCGAAGAGTTTCCGCGTTCACAATAGCCTCGATGAAGCCTGAATAATAATATAGTATGATATAATCGGACAGATAGACAGACATCCAGACAGACATACAGACATACAGGCAGGCAGACAGACAGACATACAGACATACAGGCAGGCAGGTAGACAGACAGACAGACAGACAGACAAACAGACAGATAAATAGACAGACAGACAGGCAGGCAGGTAGACAGGTAGACAGGCAGGCAGGCAGGCAGACAAACAGACAGACAGACAAACAGACAGACAGATAAATAGACAGACAGGCAGGCAGGCAGGCAGGCAGGCATGCAGGCACTCGTCTTCCGCAAGCAATGCCTACCCTTTCGAACATCCGTCTGGCGAATTGTGAAAGTGACCATTTCCAGATTCAAGCCGTTGAATTGCCACATCTTGTCCATAATCCTGATAAGCTGCATGACAAGTTGATCCTGCCGCAGATCATCACCGACTTTGTAAATCACGTTTATAGAATCCGAGTCCACGTCGAGACTCTTGAAAGACAATTTGATCGGAACAGTCATGGATGGGAAATAGCAGCATGAGCTGATATCAAGGTCCACGATTTTCCAGGCAGCATTGATGGGAAGATAAACGGCATGCTCCGCCAGCAGTCGTTGCGTATCACTCTCTAAGGCATGGGTCAGGGTGGTCATTCGCTGAGCGTCTTTGGAGGCTTTCACTAACGCAGATACTTTGGTCAAATTACTGACAAGATTCTCCTGTCGGAGGAAGTTCTCCCGCATCGCCCGGCCGGACAGATTTAGCAGCGCGTTGAGTATCAACCGGTATCGGTACCCCAGTTTCACACAGTGGATATTTTCCTTTAGAAGCCAGTACAAGTCGTGGGCGATACTGATGTTATGGAGGGCACTTTCCAGGAGGAATTTGGTCAGGGCGTTGGCATCGTAGTTCTGCAGCTTGATGGCTTGTACCAACTGTGGCAGGAATCGAGAGAGAGCTTCGGTGCTTGATTGACGTATGCAGTTTACAGCATATCGGCGTACTTCCTCATCAGGAAATCTAAATCAGTAAACCAATCATTAGCACTTATCTGCTTGCGTATCAGCCAGTCTAGCTGTCTGCTTGCCTGTCTATCTGTCTGTCTGTCTGTCTGTCTGTCTGTCTGTCTGTCTGTCCATTTTCCTTACTGATTCAGAAGAAGCTGCATAGCTTGTACTGGAGAGAGTTGTTCCCAGTAGTCCAAAATAGCGTAAATATCGGCAAGGGAAGCCCAGTCCCATCCTGAAATGACACAGGGAATCAGCAAACGAATTTAGGGATAAATTCGCTCGTCCACTAACCATGGGCCGACTCTAAAATTCTCGTCAACGCCCCCTGACAAGAGTGTAGGTAGTGGCGTTTCTCCCATACAATCTCTTTTTCAACCGTGGACAAAATTTGTAACACATCCCGGTCCAGTATTTCCTGCAACCTCTGCTGGGTGGACTCATCCAGCGATTCAAAGTCTTTTTTAGCTGCGTAGGCGCTGCTATGGAGTACGGCAGGGAAAATGACTTCTTCGTCGTACTCAGGCATGACCAACCACAGGAGTGGAGCAGTAGGGTCATCGCTCAGGCAAGAGAGTGCAGGACCATCTACCACCACTGGTTCCGACCGCCAGAGGCCGACGATTTTGTCGCCCTGAATGAGATGGCAGGTGGCGGTAGCGCTGATGTCCCAATCGCAGTCAAAAACGAAAAACCTGAGAAATCAAGGAAAAAACCTGTACATCAAACAAGAACTATCCCACAAATCAGATAAACAGGTATGCAAATCATCTGGGAGACAGGCAGACAGATATATAACAAGATAGATGGACAGACAAACAGACAAACAGACAGACAGGCAGACAGGCAAAGAGACAGGCAGGCAGGCAGGCAGGCAGACAGACAGACAAACAGACAAACAGACAGACAGACAGACAGACAGACAGACAGACAGGCAAAGAGGCAGGCAGGCAGGCAGGTAGGCAGGCAGACAGACAGACAGGCAGACAGACAGACAGATAGAAGCAGACAACAAACTTAGAGAGGGACAGGCAAATTGATCAATAAAATTTGTTCCAGCGAGGACTGCAAAGTCACTTACGAGTTCCATCCCAGCAACACCGGCACGTTCGGCTCGGGGAATTTAGCCTCAGTTTCTCCGCCAGTGACTCCATAAAGCGACAGGATCACTTTAGCTTCCCGTGGCAGACTGCAGATGCTTATTGATCGAAATTCGATCCTGTATCCCACCCAAAATAAACAAAGACGGAAAGAGTTAACCGGATGTCCGTCCCGTGACACTTGAGCGACAAAAGGTTAGGCCCACACAAGCCGCGACATGCGAATAAAAAGACGCCGGATTACGGTTTCTTTTTCTCACACAGTCAGTCAGTTCAGTCAACCCAATCGAGAAATCGATACGCCGCCGTCAAATTGGCGAGAATTTGCTCAAGGGGTATTTTTGCAAAGGCAACTCACCAGTCTTCAAACGACAGCTTGGAGAAGAAGCTCTCCGTCATCTGGACCGTTTCGCTCCGCACCGGCACATGCAGAACCTCATTGGCGTAGTGCAACGAACACTGGAAGTAGAAGGAGCTATACTGCAGCTTCCAATCCGGCGGAACGTTATGCACAGAGTCGATTTTCAGCCTCAGCGAATCCAAAACTACAAAAGAAGATATCTGACTTGAATGGTGCTACTCTAAAATATTAAATCAGTCGGCCTGCCTTCTTGCTTGCTTCTGCCATCGTGTGTCTTTGTCTGTCTGCCTGTCTGTCTGCCTGCCTGTCTGTCTGCCTGCCTGTCTGTCTGCCTGCCTGCCTGCCTGCCTGCCTGCCTGCCTGCCTGCCTGTCACTGTCTATCTGTCTGTCAGTCTGTCTGTCTGTCTGTCTGTCTGTCTGTCTGTCTGTCTGTCTATATGCCTGTCTGCCTGTCTGTCTGTCTGTTTATCTGTCGCTTCAGCTTTCCTGTCTGTGTATTAATATGATTCCGAGCTTGCCGGGCTGTTTCTTTATTGACCAGTAGGACTATATAGCGAATGATCTATCAGACAAACCTGTGATCATCTCTTTTCGTCCTTTCGCTTTTTCCGGTAGATTGCGAAGAGAGAAGGGTGACCGGAAAGTACAAGTGTACATGCGAAAGAGCTTCAGGACCGCCGTCCTCAGATCGCCAATTACAGACTTCAGCACGTCTGCCCCTTGAGCGTGGGAGCACTTCTCCTCACCGATGCTGTGCGTGAAAGAAAAAAGGTTTTCCACCGCGACGGTCACAAAGTGCGGTTCCAGTGTTCGTAGCTTCCGGCTGATGGCCTTCACCGCCTGAAAGACACCCTGGTAAGGCAGATCGTTAGCGGCCTCCTGGCTGCTGTGAAATGCCTTCGTGAACTTATCGATCTCCCCCTCAAAAACGTCAATCAATATCGAGGCATCCTCCCGCGAGGGATCACGCGGCCGTTTGGCCATATCATCAATGGAGAAGGGTCGCTGGTCGTCGTCCAGGGTTCGGCGCATGTCGCGGTGGTCACTCAGGTCGAGGAGAACCATTTTTAGGGGGAGGTCATTGGTGGCGCAGTGATGGACATGTTGGTAGTCGCTCAGCGGGGACTCCCCGCTCAAGCAATCCATGCGACCGTAGATCCGGAAGATGTATCGATTCATCTGCATCAGGCTGGCTTGGTCGCCTTTCAACTCGAAAAGCACGTGGCTGATCGCATGCTCCACAGTTGTCTGAAAAACGAATAAAAAAATACTTAAATAGCACAATAAATGTCTGTCTGTCTGCCTGCCTGCCTGCCTGCCTGCCTGCCTGTCTGTCTGTCTGTCTGTCTGTCTGTCTGCCTGTCTGCCCGTCTATCTGTCTGTCTGTGTGCCTGTCTGTCTGTTTGTCTGTCTATCAGTCTGACTATTTGTCTGTCTGTGTGCCTGTCTGTCTGTCTGTCTGTCTGTCTGTCTGCCCGTCTGTCTGTCTGACTGTTTGTCTGTCTGCCTGCCTGTCTCAGTGGGCCTTCAATCTACTGTAGTCTTTAACTTGTTCGAGATTTCTGCAAGTGTTTCGCCCCTTTTGAGGCAACTGCCTGTCCAACGACACTGACCTGCACATCACAATCAAATGCCACCGTCGCCTCTGACGGCTTGTGCTCCACACTCAGCCGAATGCTCCCCGTGAGATTCCGCTGAAACTCCTCCACCATCGGCGCACGCACAAACCCCACGTTGGTCAGCTCGTCGTCGTACTGAAAGTCCCGCTGCAGCCGATAGATCATGCGGTAAAAGCTCCGCAAGTTCTCATTCTCCGACTTGACCAGCAGCAACGACAGCCGGTCGTTCTCGACATCGAACGGCGGTCGCGGCGACAAGCGCTGCTGCTGCCGTACCTCCTCCGTCATCGGCAGCGGCAGCACGTCCTCCTCGCCGCGGACTAAAAACGCACTGTCCGAGACTTCCTGCGAGACGCGCCGATCCACCGAGCTCGTCTCCTCAAACGTCTCCCACCGGCCGAAATCTCCCCCGTTGACGAAGGGCGACCCGGCGTCGGAAGACTCTGACGACTCGGAGAGCGGTCGCAGCGGGTCAAACACACTCACATCGTCCATCACCGTCGGCCTTCCGCCGAGGTCGATCAGATTGCCTGACTGGCGGAGTCTGTCGCTTGTCTCTTTGTGGATTATCGCCAAGATATCGCCCTCGGAGGAGCGACCGCTGAATGCCCGGGGTTGGTGCCTGAGATCCGGGTAGCTGCTGTGACTGCGTGCCATACTGCTCGGCATGGAGTGGAAGGGGCGAGTCTGTGCCAGCATGGCCAGCTGAAGAGGCATTCTCGCTGCGGCACTGTCCAAGCTGTAAGCGGGAATGACCGAGCGAGCTGCAGCCGGGTGGTGAGCGCCATTGTTAAAGGGCACACGCGCAGTGAAGGGATCGTAACCTCGGGGGTACACCAGGTTGTGGTACGGAGGATTGTTCCGGTATTGATAGGCGGCTGCTGCGGGGAGTGCGGGCTCCGGCGGTCTCGAGTAGAAGGAAAGTATCTCAGCCAGGTCGCTTCGGCTGCACTGGCTGGCGTTTTCGTCGGAGAAGTCGATCAGGTTGTTGGGTGATGACTCCGATCGACCGTTGAACTCTGTTGGAACGAAAGAAAAAAGAAATCTGGAAAAAGCTTAATTTAGCCAAATTTGAAACTGTGAGAAAAAAAATAATTGTAACTATAATAATAAATAAATTAATTAATTAATTGTATTCAATTTAAACTTAAATTTTTTTGGGCTGACTCAACTTGAAAATTTTTTCAGATTAATTTAATTTTAAACTTTTAGTTCATCAAGGCGGTGTGTAGAGTGCAGTACAAGGACAAATGGAATGCTGTTGACTTACTGGAAACCGACATTTCCGGCCAATCAATCAATCAAGCGATAGGATCCAGCGAACAAATTGATGATGAATCAACTTGAGTCCGTTAACCAGGCAATCATATGGTGGAGAAATCGGTCTTTTCGGAAAGACATTATTGTCAAGATCCAAAGGAAATTAGAAATCAGTCAGAGGGCAGCATGCTGAAGTGGAATTGAAGGCAGCCGACGAAGCCTGCGAATTAGCTTGCGTGATTATTCACTCTTCAATCAATCAATCAATCGATCGATCCCTTGACAGCATGATGTTGACTTCATCGATCGAACGCCCTCCTCGCATCAAGTTGGTTGTAGTCGCATTCATCCCCCTCAGACTTGTCCAATTACTGCGCCAGTTTTACTCGCACATCAAAATGTGATTCCAGGTAGAGACGGTTGAGCTCCATACCGCCATCCAGGGGAAAATTCCATTGCACTTGCAAAAACAGGTCGTCAAATCAATCAATCAATCGAGCGATCGCCAGTGAAATCCTGTTGAATATTTCAAGCGAAATTTTATCCCGACGCCCCTGCCGTGTTTATCTCGATAGACTTTCCCCTCAGCAGCCAGGAAGAGGGGGCAAAGAAAAACAATGGCACGTACCGTAAAATCAACACACCTCTGTGAACTGAGCACTGAATTATCGTGTCCCTTATCCCGTGAGAAGCGGATGGAGTCTGTAAATGCTTCTGTTATTGACACTTTCTGCTTTCTCTGCAGTGACGAACGGATGCAACTGACCTTGAGGCATGCACGGGTGCCACGTCGGCCCTGCGCCTACGGCATAGCAGTATGTAATGAGGAAAAGTGACAGGGCTTTGTGCTGTAAGTGACTGACAAGACGAGGCGTCATCACGTTTTCATGCGTCATCGACCGCGAGCTGTTCATCATTCAAGGCTAAAAGAACGGCAAAAAAAACGCTTTTCAAGTGAGTGACTTTGAACACGAAAAAGTTGTAGCACGTAAAATTTTTAAGGATTTCTCATTTTGCTAACTAAACCTGTCAGTTTAATTTACGTGGAAACAATTAGCTGATAATTAATTGAATGTTCTCGTTTGTTCACCCACACGCATGTTCTCTTCAAACGAACGAACATGTTCCCGTGTTCTCACCCAGACGTGTGTTCT
>LRSR01004924.1:0-26899 GCA_001579985.1 Hypsibius dujardini | reverse complement strand
CACCATCAACATTTTCCACCACTAGCGCGCACCAACGGTGGTCCGTATTTTCCCACCTTAGACTATTCGGGGGATTCAGTCCCACCCTACATGCTGCTTCCGCCCAGTATGGCCAACTATCTGTCATCCCTCAAGTTCTACAGTCAGATGGGTCCTCAGCAGCAGAACCCAATCAAGCAACCCAAAACGGAGGAACAGTCCATGTTTCAGCTAATCAAACCGGCACTCGGTTCGTCAAACAATACTGCCTTCACGCCATATCTCCGTAAAGGCGTGGGGACTAACAGTCCGCCGGTCAGTAGTCCGGCAGAGCAGGGACCTTTCTTCGGAGCGACTAGTCTGGTGGCGGCACCGAGAACTTCCCTGCTCGTCGAGCAAGCTGGGTGGATCTTGCTGTCGGCCGTTCGATGGGCGCACTCGGTGCCGTCCTTTCTGCAACTCTCTCCGCAAGATCAGGCGCTGCTGCTGAAGAACTGCTGGCTGGAGATTTTCGCCTTCACTTATATCCAGATTCGGAACGGTAATTCCTCGCAGCTGAAGTACATTAAGCGTCCAGCTTCTCACGAAGCGGAAGAAGTTGAAGATCTACAGTACAGACATGTCGTGCGTTTATAGTTTGCACACAGACAGACAGTCAGTTCCTAAAAATGAGAACTTCGAAGTCACTGGCGTTTCACAATGACGGTATCAAATTCCTTACAGGTGGCTTATGTGGGGAATCGTTTGACGGACTGAACGCTGAAGGGAAAGCGTTCATCAACACTTTGGTTAAAATCGCGGAAAGTCGACTAGACAGCACCGGGATGTCTCTGCTGAAAGCTATCGCCCTTTTTCGACCGGGTAAGTACGCACAGTACAGTATGAGGCAAAGTGTGTTATTCGGCTCACCCTCCAGTTGGTCGATAAATCGGCTCACTCATGCATTTCTCTTTGATGGCACCTGCTTGATTGTTTGATTTTCAGAAGCGCTATAGTATACTAGGGAAAGTATAGAAAATCAAACAATCAAGCAGCAGCCATCAAAGAGAAACCCATGAGTGAGCCGATTCATCGACCAACTGGAGAGTGAGCCGAAATACACACTTTGCCTCATACTGTAATAATAACGTGCAGTACCTTCTCGCCTACCCGGAAACAGAAAGACAAATAAATGTTTGCGAGAATGTCCCCACTGGTATTATTATAATTTATTATTGACACTTGTATCCTTTTTTCAGATATGCGAGGAGTGAAAGAAGGCGCTCTGGTGGAGACCTTTCAAGATCAAGCACAGCTGGTTCTGGCGGACTACACGCACGCTAACAAACTCCGCTTCGGAAAACTGCTGTTGCTGTTGCCGATGCTTCGTAGTCTCGATTCGGATGTTACTGCTACTTTTTTGTTTAAGAACACTTCGAAACCGGTCGAAATTTTGCTATCCGAGATGCATCGCTCGTTGAGTTCTACGGCAACGCCACATTCAACATAATCTCACCTTATTCCGAGCTGAGTATTGAGAGCAGGCGCCACGACGTCGATGTACCAGAACCGGTGAAATTAAAAAGAGACATAAGGTGGATTTTGGAATCGTATGCCGCTTACCCGTGCATGAGGGAGGAGTCTTAGAATGGGCCACTTGACGTTTCGTACCCTGAAATGGGCCACCCTGGAATCACAACTTATAAATAGGTTTTGTTTATCGCCAAGATTCTAAACGAGAGAGAATAATTGATAATCCCGGTGGAACGTGTATCAAATATGAAAACAGGTTGTGGGAACATGTTTAGAAAACGAAATAATGGGACGGTTGGAAAAAGCTCACTATAGAGGTCGCTGCCTATGCAGTGACTGATCTGTTTTCAATTAATCTGCGACAGAGCGCCCCCTGCCACCCGCTGGCCCATTCCAGGGTACAGAGCCCATTCTCGAACTCTTCCCTCATGCCCAAAAAACTTGTCCATGCTAATACTAATACTTTGGTGGCTAGTATGAATTCAGTCGTTCCTTCAGTCGTTCCTTCAGTCGCAGCAGCGTTCGATTGCTATTAGTTTAGACTGTTCCGTGACCTAAAGTATTATGTTCTTTTAAATTAGTCTCCGTGTTCTGCTTCTCACTCAGCAGGCATCAGCCAGCAGGCCGAGTTTGATTTTTTCAGTCTTCATTTTTGTCAGTGTGGTCGTTTTCTCTATACACGCTCGTTTTAAAATGATGCTCGACACGTGCAGCTTTTTATCTCAATTTTAAGATTTCTACGCCCTGAGAGAGAAGGCTCTTAAATTAGAATCAGCGATTACTGGACTAATATGATCATCATCCAACGATGAAATTGACTGCACGGGAGATTTCTCTCTGTCAGCGTTTTCTTTCTTCCACTGTTTTTCGGAAACTAGACTTGATGACGGAATTCTAACTTCTGGCTGCGACATTTAAATATCATGTGAATTTCATTGGCACCTCAGTTGTATTACATCCTCCTCACGGAAACGAAAGGAAGGAAGGTTTGTGATGTGGAATGTGCGAGATGTGGCTGCTGGAGTTTGTTTACATTTTTTTCGCTGTTGACGCTTTGTGCAGTTGCTTGCCTGGCTGCTCATAATAAAAAGAGCTGACGGAAGGTCTACTACTGTGCCTGCATCCCTTTCATATCAGCTACCTTTTGTTTAGGGGTGCTTCACTCCACTCGTGTCACAGATGACACACTGTGGGGGCCAATAATCCGCATGAGAGGTTGTTGCGTTGTCCATGTCAGAGGTGTGAAAAGTGTATGAAGTGAAGAGAGATGCTGCGCGAAAGGGCTTATCAACTAGCTAGCTAGTTGTTTTTGGCTCTACAGACGGACGGTTATGAAAAGTGTCACTGTAGCATTCGATGGATTGATGGATTAGGTACAGTTGTTTCTTAAACTTAAATTGGGTGAATTTTCTGTTCTCTCCATATGTTCCTTTCTTGTTGTTGTGCCCCTGCTTGTTCGAAGGAATGAAGGTTCATAAAATATACTCTGTGCGCTATTAACTGCTAATTGTTTGTTTTAATTCTGTTTGACAGACGGCAGAGAGGATCGTCCCACATCTGCATCGCGTCCCATTCCACCGTGCCTTTCCTCCAAAAGCCATCTCGGTTGTCGCGGTTGCTGTGGGGTTTTCGCTTTCCCGGACGCCACTCATTTCGTCGTAAAATGGCAGGCAGCATCAATCTGACTGCCGGGTTACCGTCTATGCCGCCACACGGTCTACAGTCGGTCCCGGATGTTTCCGCCTCAGAATTTTTGTCCGCACCCGTGAAGACGTTGTACGTTTCCGATAAGCATCATCAGGACATTCTCGCTTTGCTGTGCGAACTCAGACGCAACAACGAACTTTGTGATGTTTCTATCCTCGTCGGAGAACGCCAAATTTTCGCTCATCGAGCTGTACTGGCTGCCTGCAGGTACTGTCAGGTTATCCGTCTGTTCATCTGTCTGTTCATCTGTCTGTCTGTCTGTTTCTTTGTGTGCCTGCCTGCCTGCCTGCCTGCCTGCCTGCCTGCCTGACTTATCAACAGGACGTGTGTTTTTATATGTGCGTCTCTCTATGATTCTTTGTATATTTGTCTCTCGGTTTACTGATTTGTTTGCCTGCCAACTTGTTTTCAGGCGCTGACATTTTCTATCTCAGTTTGTAATTTTTTCGTCTCTTATGCTTCAATTTGTTCTTTTCAGTCCATACTTTCGAGCCATGTTTACTGGAGCCCTCGACGAAAGCCGCCAGACGGACGTTACCCTTCACGACATCGATGAAACTGCCGTGCAAGACTTGGTGGACTTCGCATACACCGGAAAGATCAGTATTGAGGAGCGAAACGTTCAGACACTTTTACCAGCCGCCTGTCTCCTCCAAATACAAGAAATTCAGGACAACTGCTGCGATTTTCTGAAGAAACAGCTGGATCCGTCGAATTGTTTGGGAATTCGGTCATTTGCGGATGCATATAGCTGTCGTGATTTGTTGAAAGCGGCTAACCGGTTCGCCCACCAGAATTTCACGGATGTGGTGGTGAGCGAGGAGTTTCTGTTGTTGCCAGTTGCCCAACTGGTGGATTTGATTCAGAGCGATGAGTTGAATGTGCGAAACGAAGAACAAGTTTATCAGGTAAGAGATTGTGCTCAAAGTTTGTTTCAAACGAGTCAGACAGACAAATATGCTTGAGAAAGTGTTTAAATGGAATCCCGATGAATGGACAAGAAGAAGCTTAAGCTATTAAAGACAGATTTGGAGATGGAAAACCTGATCAATGAACGCGTAGGTGGACAACCGATAACCCAGCTTCAATGCATATTCTTCCTGGTTTCCAGGCTGCGGTCAGTTGGTTGAGGCACGATGTACGGGAGCGACGTGCCCATGTCGCTGCCGTTCTCGAGAATATTCGCCTTTGTCTAGTGGCGCCGAAATTTCTGGTCAACACGGTCGGCCAGGAACCACTGGTCAAGTCTGACGAGCGATGTCGAGAGATTGTCGACGAAGCCAAAAACTACCTCTTGCTCCCGGCTGAGCGGTCAGCGATGCAGGGACCTCGTACCAGACCTAGAAAGCCGATATTGAGGGGAGAGGTGCTCTTTGCAGTCGGTAAGCGTAGATTTTTTGCGGGGGTCAAAGGACAGGACAGGCTTCTCGATCTTAAGCTTTTCTTTTACATCCGAACTTTTGTGATATAATTCAGGTGGTTGGTGCAGCGGCGACGCCATTTCGACTGGTAAGTTGCTGCATTTTTTTATTTCCTGTTATGTAAGCAACCGCGCGCCACGAATCGTTATTTAGTGGCTGTTTTGTCGCACAGTTGAACGTTACGACCCGCAGACGAACGAGTGGAAGCTCATGGCACCCATGGCCAAGCGTCGCTGTGGAGTCGGTGTTGCCGTGGTCGGTGATTTGCTGTATGCTGTTGGAGGTCATGACGGGCAGAGTTACTTGAACTCTGTTGAACGGTGTGTTAAGTTTTCCAACACCCCCAATAAAAACACAGGAGAGCTCTGCAAAAATTCTCAAATCTCTGAACCGCAGAGCAGAAAAAATGGCAAGCTTCTGTGGTGTGAGATACGCATTGTGAATAATTATTCCACCGTGGCAATACGCCGACGAAGCGACAAATCTTGTGCATAGAAAGAGTCTACTCGCGGTTTTTTACTTGCTTGGTTTCTTTGTCCAGGTATGATCCACAAACTAACCAATGGAGCGGGGATGTTTCACCTACTTCTTCCTGTCGGACAAGTGTTGGCGTGGCTGTTATGGATGGCTTCCTGTATGCTGTGGGTGGTCAGGTAAGGAAGGATTGCTGTGACATTTGTTTTCCTTGACTGCTTCAATCAGACGTTTTTACTTCCATCGGTCTAGGATGGAGTCTCGTGTTTGAATTTGGTGGAACGATTCGACCCGGCTGCCAACCGTTGGAGTAAGGTGGCGCCGATGAGTACGAAACGGCTGGGCGTCGCGGTTGCTGTTGTGAATGGCTTTCTGTACGCGTGCGGAGGCAGCGACGGTTAGTACTGCACCAATCATTTAACAGCGCGGATACCTTACTGCACCACTACCCCAATCATGTAACAGCGCGGATACCTTATTGAATAGTTATTTATTTTTCTATTTCTTTTTTTAAACCTTGTCATCTAGGAAGCAATCCCCTGAGCACCGTAGAACGTTACGATCCACGAACTAATCGATGGCAAACTGTTGCGCCGATGGGAACGAGGAGGAAGCACCTCGGATGTGCGGTCAGTGGGACCATTCGCTGACGCGTGGAAATTTTCGCTGCTGATTATTTGCAACTTCTTTGTACTTGCAGGTGTTGAATGGTTACCTCTACGCTGTGGGCGGAAGGTAATTTTTTTTCTGTTGCCGGGCCATTCCTTTAAATTTAGATCAAACATCAGCTTGTACTACGAGAAATAGATGGATGAAATATTAATGGTTGTCTGACACTTTAGTTGAGTGACTTGTTAAAAATGCCTTTTTTGTGTCAGGGATGACAACACGGAGTTGAGTTCCTGCGAAAGATTCGATCCGAAAACGATGTCATGGGAGAATGTAGTGGTCATGAACTGCAAACGGAGTGGAGTTGGCCTTTCCATTGTCAACGGACTGATTTTTGCGGTGGGAGGATTTGACGGCAATTATTATCTGCGATCGGCGGAGGTGTTCGACCCCGAAACGAATCTCTGGAGACCCTGTGCTACGATGAATTACAGACGATTAGGCGGCGGAGTTGCTGTCATGAAGCAGGCTCACCAAGACCCACTGGCCGGGACTGGCACCATACCCAGGGTACCGTTTGCGGTCAGCGAGTGATTAGTCAAATCTTCAAACCGACGTCTGAATCTGAGGCAATGTGAGTGTTTCTGGCTTTTCGGTTTTAGTCTTGATACTTCGGTCGATTAGCTTTTGTTTTGTCACTACTGCATCGCGGTTGTATAGTTTTTCAACCTTGGAATCTCGATGTTTTTTTATCCTTTCAATTGATGATGTCTGCCCCACGCCACTACCCGGTCGCGTGGAAAATGTTTTCGTTGGAATATACTCAGAGAAAGAGGAGTGCTGCTGTTTTTCTCTTCGGACTTTCCTTGATCAGTTGGTCTTCGATCAATCACGACGGGGCCTTTCGTTAGGTCACGCACAACTGACTGCATTGATTTTAATTACTGTACTGGCTACCATGGACATACACGTGAGCCACAAAATATCCTTAAAATTGAATCATTCGTGCGCTGTAAGTATTAACAGCGGTATCTAACACCGGTAGGCGGTAGAGATGAATTAACGACTAAAATGTGTTGCCAATTGTCAGCAACGAGAGGTTATTTCCTGACTACAGAAGGGTGAGCCAGCGAAGTTGGGGACAATTAGAGTTTTATAAATTTAAATCAACAGCTATCAATCCACAAACTATCCATGATGTTCGATGGACAAAGGGGTTCATTCGATTTTGGAAAACACTTCGGAATTTCTATTCTCATGCGAACGTCAAAAACGAATTAGATTTGAAATTACGGTAGTAATTTTTTCTCCATTCAAAACGGGCAATAGTTTATCAGGACGGATATGCCTCCGTTTGATTTGAAACTCCGTCCAAAACATGCAACACTATTTCGTTATACCGGAATATTTTATTAATCCGCGAAAGACTCAGATGGTGCACACTCAAGATGGAAAGCCACAGCAGACAGGCGGGCCATTTTGAATGCGTGGAAACAAAATGTCGATAAGTTTGCAACAGATAGCAGCCTCTGCCTACTTACAAGGGAACGATCACCAGTGCAAATCTCCGATCGTGACCAAACTTTTTTTTGAATACAATGTCCCCTAAAATGATTTAAAAAAATATGACTCGCGGCAAAGAGTTCCCCGTTCAACGGGGAGAAATTCGGGAAGATCTCAATTGGCGCAAGTACATTGCAATAGTCGAGCGCTTGATTGAATGATTGAATAAGCGCTTGATTGACGGCACGTAACGACACGTACAAAAACATGTGCTGTGCGTGTGTGCTATGCTGGTTGCGTACTCGAGGACAAAGCAGTTCAGTACTAATAAAGTATTTTTTGGACAATTTTGTTTAACAAAATTGGACAAACAACAACAATTTTTGAAGTAGCTAAGGCCAGATTTTAATATAAGAAATAAAAATATGCGTGTTTTGCCTAATTGTTCCCAAAAAGAGCATCCATATTTCTTATATTAAAATCTGGCTTTAGCTACTTTAAAAATTGTTTTGTTTTTTGTCCAAGTTTGTTAAAAAAATTGTCCGAAAAATACTGCAGTAGTACTGAACTGCATTGTACTTGAGTATACAACCAGCACAGCACACACGCACAGCACACACGCACAGCGCAGCACATGTTTTTGTACGTGCCGTTACGTGCCGTCAATCAAGCGCTTAGGACTATTGCAATGTACGTGCGCCAATTGAGATCTTCCCGAATTTCTCCCCGTTGAACGGGGAACTCTTTGCCGCGAGTCATATTTTTTTAAATCCTGTTAGGGGACATGGTATTCAAGAAAAAAGTTTGGTCACGATCAGAGATTTGCACTGGTGATTGTTCCCTTGTTAGCTAGTGCTAGACGAAGCAAAACATTGCCTGAACATGAATCTGGTGAAAAAATGGGAGCATTTGTGTAGAAAAAACCGAAAGGAAATAAATCGGCAGACTGCACTTTTTCAAAGCATATTTTTTAGAGCGCTCCAGATTTTTGCCGTTTGGATTATTCAGAATGGTTGAATTTCGAAAGAAAAGCCCTTTGATGAGGGATCCGTATGAAGGCGTTCAATTTACAAGTGTTCGAATAGTTAATGTTTAACGGAACACTAAAAGAAATAAATTTGAAGTTTGAGAAATCCGGGAGCAGCATACTAGGCCATATGGCCGACTTTGGTGACCTTTGGTGACCTATGAAGGTCATGGGAGATGTGATTGTTGTGTACATTATTAACGTGGATGGGGACCTAATTAGGGCTTAATTAGACTAATTAAAAATGTGACCTTTGGTGACCTTTAAAGGTCACTGGATATTTGTTTTTTGGCTTTAGCTGGTGCCGGCCAGGCCGGCCTGAACTGAACCGACTGAAAACCGACCTCTTTAATTGGTCATTATCGTATCACTTGCCGTACATCAAGGCATGATCATAAAACAATACTTCATTAGTAAAGGCATTCCATCGTCTTCTTGTAAGAAGGGAATTGCTGAATAGCGATAAGCACAGTAGCAGACAGACAAGTCTTGCTGACGAGTGATGACCTCTAAAGCTTGGTTGGGAACGGCGGAATGGGGACCCAGCTCCACTTCCGGCAGCTTTCCCCGAGCTCGATGACGAATTACATGATGTCAATCATGTCCTTGGTGAAGCAGCGCTGATCTTATGTGGTGATGCAGTTAACCTTTTCCTGGACTCGCTGCTCGAAGGAGTAGATGAGTCCTTCATTCTGTGGGAATCCTGGGAAGCGTTTCCGGTAAGCCATTTTGCAAAAGTCAGACTGAACATTTTTTCCGTTTGCGATGTCTTTATATATGAGTATGTTTTTGAGGGGCGAGGTTTTTATGAACCTACTTTAGACCAATAAGATTAAAAAGAAAAACAGACCAGAGAGATTATGGGTTGTCCGTTATATTTCAACTTTTCCGCCAATAGGGACTTTAGACCAAATAAAATAAAAAGAGCCAGGGACCAGCGAGAAAATGGGCTGTGTGCATTTTCTCGACTTTTGGGCCAATAGAAACTTTGGACTAATCAGATAAATTTCGAAAGAGAAACAGACAGAAAAGAGGGTTGTGCCGTGAAAGAAACTCAGATAGAACAGGGGGTTGGAACGTAGGATCAGACTTTCGACAAATGGTATGGCTCCGTCTAGGTATATAAGTTAGAGTCCACCAATAGTTTAATATCAATTTCTGATCAGCAACGCGAATCATCTCCTGAATCTAGAAGGGTGAGTCCTCTTTTCCCATGCTACCGTTAAACATGGTGTGCTGATCATAGATGTGACGTCATTTATGTTTTAGATACGCTCTATTTCAAAAACCGGAAAAGTTCTTACCTCCAGGAAGTGTCAGTCATTCCGAACGGTAAGAAAACGTGACTTTATTTTGCTGGTTATTTGTTTTTCCTTCAAGTACATTATGACTCTTTTGTTTTGTATAGGAAATGGCTCTCCTCGCCCGCGCAAAGCATGAGTTACAGTGGGACATGTACGTTGAGCGAGTCCTCCATCTAGCAACCAATTTTGTGGAGATCCGGTCTACTCCTGCAGGTCGTCAGGACTTCAACCTGGAGCACCGGAAGATGCTGAAGGAGCGGCTACAATTCAAAGTCATCCGAGCCCGTGAGCTACGTCTCCAGCGAAGAGGACGGAAGCTGAACGCAAAATTGCTGTTTGAATTGGCTCTTCTTCGCAACGGCTTTGAAAAGGACCCCGAGTACACCCAGTACCTCATCGATGCTCTGAAGCGTCACAGAAAGCGAGTGGCCACTTATGCTGATTCTCTGGGTGGTGGGATGGTGTCGATGCCTGTCCGAGCTTGTGTTCGAGATGCCAAAGGGCGTGTCCGTGAACGTGTGCGAGCGGTTGCCATAAAGTTATAGCCTACAATGTTAATGTAAAACTGTATTTTGGTGGATCATTTTTGTCGAAAGTGTGGAATAAAAAGAACAAGGCAAAAAGATGGTCGTATGATTCACTTAAAAACAGTAGAACAGCTGGGCCAGACAACTCGGAAATGATTTTAGACCAATTGCAAATTACATTTGAAAGGGAGTTGGGGAGACAAGAATCGTTGTTAGTCATCCGGGAATTCTGCAAAGAGAGTTTTCCTGAGAGACTGATTTTAGACCAATTGGTATAACGCTGCAAAGGGAATCAGACAGAAATGAGGGTTGGACTAGTTGAACAAAGAAGAGGAACGATAAAATCAGACTTTTAACCAATGACACGAGATGAGAGGGGTATATAACTCGGGTCTTACCCTTTCATTCGCAATTACTTTCACTTTACAAGCACAGGACTCTTGTTCGACTCCAGGACCCTACGCGACTCCGTCTAGGCAAGTCCACAGTTTTCCGGGATGATTAAAATCAAAATCTAATGCTTTTATTTTTATTCCAGAAAAAATGGAAGAGATCCGGAACATTATCTTCTTCATGCAAGAGTCTACGGAAGAAATCCTAGCTTTACAGCCCCGGATCGTCTGGGAAAGGAACAGTAAGAGAGCCTTCCGCCGGAAGTACGTCGATGAACTGAGCGACATCATCCGGAAAATGGCACTTAGGCTGGGAGCATCGTCTTCTCGTCTGGACCTTCCGGAAGTTCTCAACGAAACTCAAAGCTGTGAACTGCTGCGCTTACGACTGAACCGATTGGAGAGGCAGGGCAAAAACTGGAGAATGATAAGTCGCCTGAAATCCTCTGACCTAGGCTGGACTATTGCAATGAAACGTGTTTCGGTTGAGGCTAAGATTGCTCATCGACAAGCAAAGAACATCATCTTCTACTTGTACGGTCGTGGTGACAGAACTTTTTAGTTGTCAGATTTATGAGTCAGACTTTCTTGTCGGGTTGTGATGTTTCGGGTGTGAGCAAACAATAAAATGAAATTGCCAAAATCATTGTCATGGCTTTATACAAAGACTTGTTGGAAAATTCTGAAGTAGCAAAGTCACTTGGAATCTGTGGTCTTTCATATCTAGTAAAGCGTTGTCCTTATCTCGGCAACACTTCCGCTCCCTTTTACGCCAAAGCAATTATATACGATTCAGTTTATTGTGGCCGAGGCAGAACTATTGCTGAAGCAATCGATAACTGTGCACGAAAAATCTACGACGAGTACATTAATAGCAATAACAATGACGACTTCTACGAAAGAGGAAGAAGCCCTGACTCTGATGAAAGCAGTGTTGGAAACGGAAGGGAGGAAGGATGTTCCTGAAGAAGTCCAGCGATCTTTCAACTTGAGCCTCACCATGGATCGTCCACTCAGCGTGACGTTGTTATGGCTTCCAGATGGGACCGTCAACGGAGTTAGGTTTGACATGGAACCGCGGCCGGTGAAATGGAGCAAAGACGTTATCGATCGCTTTCGTCGCATCAAGTTTAACGAAGAAATCTGGCCGCGTTTAGAAGGCTTAAAGCCAGATGAACCGGATATGTTTCTAGGGACCGAGCAGGGAATCGTCATTCAAATTCAGAGGGAGGAGTTCGAGCCACTTCGCTGTAAATTGTGGCGCGTCACTATATCTTGCTGGTCCCGTGACTCAGACCAGGCGGTCATCTTGTGGATTCATCAGCTGTACAAGTTTCAACACATTCTCAAGTTTAACCAATACGACACTTTCTGAGTCACAGTTTCGGGTTTCTTAATCACAGCCTTTTCTTTCGGTTTATCGAATTCGTTTTATATCTTTTTTCGTTTTATTCAGTTGTGAAAATGCCGCGACCTTATAACGGTGAATATTCTTGGGTTATTCATTGTCGTTCTGAGCAGTCAATAAAGTACACTTACCACAAAGAAGGTTCTGTTTTTGTTGTCCGCGGTGATTTACACGGTTGTGTGCACATTGGGCAATCACACAGTGAAGCCATAGCCCAACACAGGTGTGATAAAAAGATTTACATCCACCACTACTGCTACAGTCAACTTGGCTACTCGTCTGAGTCCGAGTCGGCTGAGTCGGAAAAAGAAGAAGATGGACGACCTCCTGAATGACATCCTGGAGACGGAAGTTATTTCAGAATTCTTCCAGTCTTTCAACGGAAAGCCAATCTCTAGTCCGGAAACACCATTCTATAATATGGGGAACCTTGAAATCAGCATGTTTGTTGTCGGTGACAAATTGGAGATTGGACTACGCGCTTTACGAAAAACGAAAGCCTTCCGGGTCAGCGTCCAGGAATTTCTTCAGCTTCTAGCCTACATCCTATCTGACCACTGCGAACACTATAAGCCCTACTATAAAGACGAGAAAGAGAAGATGGTTCCCGGGTATCTGTTGAAACCGGAGAACAATCCTGAGGTCTTCAAGGTCAACAACACGCTGCAAATTCACTGGATCAACGAAAAGCGGAAACCGCTCTTGCGATTGGTTCGTCACAAAACAAGCAAGCGAGCCGATGCCGTCTTGAGCATCCCACCGGCATGTGTGAACCAACTGAAGGAAGAGGGAGTTAAGCCAGTCCTGATGCCACTGGCCAGCGTGAGGGATCTGGGCTTAGAGAATGTTTTTATAGTTACTGACCACCTCTTGAGTAGTGACATGAACAATCGTGAGGCCGGTATTGTGGTTCTGGAAATTTTGTTGGCTTTGCCCAATTATGCCTGGAGTGGAATTATTGCGAATATCAAGTAGTGTTTTTAAACATGCTAATGAAATCTTGGAATGTCATGTTATCTTGTGGTTGAATAATAAAAGCCAATTTGGTAGCGTGTTCCGCAATTAAAAATCCAATCAACGCCATAAAAAGAAAAACGTACAAAAACGTGATGCACACCTTTGCGATACATGGGTGTTTTCGCTCGGGTTGGTTCAAACACGTTCCTCGCTCGTCAGTATCCATTTCGGGGTGATGAGTTATCGTCGGGGATACGATTCACAATCGGGGGAGTAGGTTGTTGTACGAGTGAACTATTTCAGCGTGTGAGAATGCTTAACCGATCAGATTCAAATGTTTACGTTTTCCGTTTTCCACTATCCTCTTAAATAATTAAAATGGCTGAGGCTGCAATGAAGAAGCGCAAGATTGAGGACGTCGAAACGGAAATGCCTATGAACGACGAGTATAAACTCCCGGAACTTCCTGTCAACGGTCAAGTTGCCTTTGTTGAAAAGAATCGTCCCGTCTATAAGATCGGGTACGACAAATACTTGTCATTTTCTCCCGATGCTGAAGGTCGGATAAATATCCGTCTCTGTGAGCGCAAAGGACCCATCGGCGAACCGGCGGAGACGGGAAAGGCCGTCACTATGGACCTGACTCAATTCCTCCGTCTGTACGGCACCATCATGTCCGGAGTGGCTGATCGACCTGATGGGGAGGACGGACCAACAAAGTATGCTTTGGGCAACGGACTTTACCTTCAGTGGAGCAAGTTCCGAGGCAACAACATCGCTACGGTTCGTCGCTTCGCCACCTTGAAAAACGGCAACATTGTAGCCCTGAAGAAGGACGGTCTCTCGTTCGGCAAGTCCACCTACGACAATCTCAAAAAGATGTTCAAAGAGATGAAGGTGCTGCAAGACATTGTGGCTGTGCCGCAGTTCAAGGAAGGTAAGCCTGGCCCGGGAATGAAATTCAAGGAGTTGAAGAACGGTTTAGCCCACTTGATGTATCAGCACATTTTGGGACTTCGCCGGGACCGCTGTCCCACTTGTCTGAATCCGGAGACTGAGCCTGACTGCCCGGGTCAAGGTCACAGTTGTGAGTACGGTATCCCAAGGGATGCGCATCCGGAGGACCTTAAGGCGGCCTTAAGGAGGAGGCTAAAAAGCAACGCTACGTAGAATCCATCCTCTTGACCAACAATGTCGTGACCTGCCAGCAACTTTTGGATATTACCGCGCGACTGGACGAATGGTTCAACAGCAACCGCCAATGTTTGATGGAGGACATCAACAAGCGCTTGAGGGTAGTCAACAAGGTCTGTGTGCTGGACCCTTTCGGATGCAAGGCGGAAAAGAATGTTTAGTCTACTTTAGTTCCAGAAAATTTTTGCATACTTGTTTGAGAAAACTGTCATCTTGGACTTTGGTATTCAAGTCGAAATAATGGTTCACATACTGAGTCACCATTGCATCATTAGCATGCTTATTCTGCGTAAACAAGTGAATTATATCTCCGTAATGTTCTCCGCTGCATCTTCTAAGTAAAAAGAATAAACAATACTGACCACAAACGGTCGAACCATTGGATTGGAACTGCTCAGTCTGTTTCACGATTCGCAGATTGTGAAAAGCGTTAATTTTATAAAAAGACAAATCTTTTCCAAAAGAGTCGAAAATTTCCACAACATCCGGGCGATCTTGGTACGCTGCAAGCCAGTGCATGCCGGGGCCTGTGGACGGGTCAGTGTTAATTACACATCCACCGGGCAAAGGTCCTAATACTGAAATCTTGTCAGCGGCAAAAATTCCACGAAAAGAAGACTTGGTGACAGAGTTGCTCTCCAGAGCAGCTTTAATGCTGGAAGTGTTCATGCTGTGAAGTCGGTGCTGAGCACACGGAACTGATTAATCTCGATAATCGAGTCATATACGAGATAAGCCATCATCATGATTGTTGACTTTAATGGTTGTGCGAACGTTAAAGAGATACTGAGGTTTCCTTGACGAATTAGTCCCAGAGTTCCACGACCGCATGTGCCAAGTTTCATACCAAAAAGAGTGTATCCACCGGCGTAATCTTCCCGATCAAACCAAAACTCGCCGTGAGGATCGTGCCGCTTCTCAAACGTCTCCAACAAGCCTTCGTAGCACTCTAAACTTTGGAATTTGTCAAATTCGGCAGTGTACGGTCGGCCGGGAAACGATTGGCCGTCCACTTCACAACTAATTTGCTGAAGTCCAAAATGATCAAACAGAAACGGTGAACGGGTAGAATCTCCGTGAAAGTCTTTGCTGTCCACGAAACCAATCAAGCAAATCTTTGGGAGCTGACCTATTTGTAGGTTGCTTATAACCGTGCTCTGTGTAGATCTGGGAATATCGGTAACTCGGATGACGGTCCGTTCCACGTGGTATTTACAAGGTTTACTTTGAAGTTCTTCGGTGGTGCTAATCAAATAATCTGGTGCTGGAATGTTCCGTCGGATGCTGAGACGAGGGTTTTTAATGACAATTCGAAACTGCTTAGTTAAGTCCGAATCAAATTTCCGCAAATAAAATTCAGGTTTGGCCATAACAAACCGAATGGTGACTGGAACACCGGTAATCAGATCCTTTTCTTGTTCGAAAAGGTCAGAACAAATCCGTCCTGATAACTGAACGAAATGGCTTGGTCCAAACAGTGTTCGACGTCTTTGTTCCTGTGCGTTTTCAGTTTCGGAATTAAATTTATGAGGGGTATCAGGGTACCAACCACAAGAAGTCAGCTGAGACCTTTGTGTTTGAACAGTGTTGTTGAACAAATTGTCGAGGTATGCACGGTAAGGGTAGAACGTGGACGCGTCAGAAATAACCTTGTTGGCAACAGAGACGTGAACGCTTGAGAAGATGGAATGGAGGGCATTATTTACAATGGCTACACCATCGGTCTGGTCAACCATTCTCCATTCAGAATCGGGCTTTTTTACTTGTAGACCAAGCTCCAGTTCAAGTGCGACGTCTTTAAGAACAACCATACCGGTAGTGCTAGGTGGAATGTAGAAAACAATATCCCCTGTGGTAGTTCCGTCCGCCAAGGTAGCAGTTGGATGAAGACGGTCATGTTCCACTTTCCAGCGCTCAGTGAATGTGACGGGGACACTAAACATTTGCGACTCTGGATGCATGGCCGACGCCGAACCTTCCAAGGTGAAGGCCATCCTAATAGTAATCCTCAATACCGTATGATGGTGTTTTCTTTCTTCTGATCACCTTTTTCTTTTTGGAAAGTTTCTTCCGTTTACGTCCACGACCTTCTTGGATTTCGGTAAGCTTTTTATTAATAGCCTCAACTGCTCCACGACCGGCGTCTTTAACAATACCTGTGGCGGCTTCTTGTAAATGTGGTGCAGCGGCAGAGAGCGCTGCACGTGCGTGAGGGGCAGCAGATTTTAAAATAGGTTTTGCAAAAGATGCAATCTTAGAAAAAAGGGACTTTAATAGTTGTGGGAACCCCGCCCCGTACTGAGCGTGTGATCCATGATATCGAACCATAGGACCGTATCCCATCTGCGTAACAAAGACCCCCTCATATCGACGGGGGTCTGGGATGTATTCTGTAAGCGGCATGACAAACTAGTAGGGCCTGTAAGGCCGAAAGTGTAATCGAATTAGGGATTTTCCAGAATGAAAACGTGCATTGTCCCCAAGTTCATTAGCTATAGTCACTTGAATAGTTTCAAACTGAGAAGGTAAAACGGGAACATAGTGACCGATGTCAAATCTTTCAGTCTTGACTTGTCCATACTTGCCGTCAATAGCTAGTGTCCGTAAAATTTGAGCCTTTTCCCCACCGAGAAAGGAAAAATCAGCGACGCTGCAGTAAACGTACAAAATTTGGTTTCCAACACTAGGATCGCATGCTCGTTGTGCTGTCCATGTCCATGGTTTAATGTCGGCAAATAGCATTCTGACTTTTTCGTCTTGCTCTGTAGCCGTTCTGGGTGTTGGTTTAAGCACATTGTCTAGCAGCGGGTATTTGAGAATTTTCTCTTGTGGCTGTAGTCCCAACATCGCCTTGAGTGTTTCAGAGCCTGGTGGAAAGGTCAACATAATCAGTGGAGATGCAACTTTAAGGCGCAAAATGGGACTACTGCTCTCCGTCATGTAAAACGTTACGGCCGGAGTCTCCGTAGTGCGGCTGGAACTGATGCGGTTAGTCAGCGTCACTTCTTCAAGCAGGGGTACTTGGTTGTTGATGACATTGATCAAATCTTTGGGTTCCTTGTAAAGACCCGCAGGAACCGTGATGACGGTTTCGGTAGTTGGAAAAACCCACTTTTCATAATCTACACTTTTAATTTGATGAATTAAAATCTTTTGTTCTTCCTGTAGGGTCCACAATGTATTGGTATAATGAGCCTCTGCCAGGCAGACTTCCCATCGTCCTTTGAGTTGAATGGGCTGCTGTAACTTTGTAATCCAGTCGGCTGCATTGTTGTTTGGATAAAGGTCCAAACAGCTGTCACATGGTAGTGTTATGTAGAACGATGAGGCTTCGTGCATTTTGATTTTACTATCCACTCGTCGTCTTCCGAATCGTATCCCAACCATCGAACCAAGCATTCGCGTTTTCCATTTCGTGTTCGCTCTTTAATAACTTTCTCAATCGTGAAAGTTTTTTCACTAAGATCGCCCCGGACTAATGATAATTCCTGCTCGTAGAATTTGCCCGCTACAGGACTACCTTTTAAGGTTTGAATGCGGTACATTGGTTTCTTGTGAGGAATGACCTGCACAATTTTGTAAATCCGTTCCTGGTAGCGATACTCGAATCCTTTTTCAAACACACCCTTGAGTTTTGAGATTCTTACATGCTCACCGACCCGGTATCGTGGCGTCCTGCTACTTTGACTCAAGAGATCACTATAGAGCCGATTAAACACTTGTAAGGAATTGCCTTGTGAGACGTTATTTGGTTCCATACCATGAGAGCGGTGGATCGACCGATTGTAAGAGTACACAAAATCTTGAATTTTATCAACGTACTCTGTTGACATTCTGTGCCGAAACAGTCGCCATATGCGAGATTTAAAGGTACGAATAAGTCGTTCAGCTTGTCCCGCCTTGATGTCGTTGTTTTCAGTGGAAAACAACTCGACTTGCTTTGATTTAAGAAACGCTTTTACGGTAGAGTTAAAAAACTCTTTTGCTTTGTCCACTTGGATCCGTTCCGGTTCGCCCATTTCGTTAAACACTTTTTGCAGGGCCTTTTTAACATGATCGGCGCCTTTGGTGAGAAGTGGTTGTACGCTGGCCTTCTTGGAGAAACAGTCGATTGCAAACATTAGGTACTGCACACCTTTGTTTTCGTCCTTGTATCGGCGAAAGTTTGCAAGATCGATCTGAAACTGCTGTGTCATATTGCTCACGACAACACGGTTTCGAGGGAATCGTTTTCGGTTTTCCTTGTTGATGCTGTAAGGGTCGAGCTGTTCCAAAAGCTGTTGAGCTTGTTTCTTGTCCGCGACGTCTCCCTTCACGCTTTCGAAGAATCGATCGATACCACCGAAGCTGCCGGGGTTCCGGGCGTCGAGGTACTTGTTCAGTAGATTCATTGCAGCAATTGCTGATTATGTTAAATTTAAAAATATGGCAAAATCGAAGAACTGATGGGCACCATTCAGCCATTCTTTAGTGAAGAGAAATCCACTTAAATCCACCCTTTTGTTTTTTATGGGGGGCAAATATTTCTTGATGACTACGCTTGAGAAACTTTAATCTCCTTTTATTTTTTGGGAAACCGAAAAGATCAGTGACACGCTTCCTTTTTCCGCGTTCAATTTCCATTTCATCCGATTCTGGCACACTGTTCATTTCCACGTCTGGTACGCGTTTGACCTCCCAAGTTGTTTTTCGCTTTCCTGTAGGCTTCTTGGAAAGCTTGGGAATTGCCTTCATTTTCTTGATAACGTGTTCATCTTCCTCTGTTTGACGTTTCGCAATACGCTTTGCAATTATTGGTGACTTGAATGGTTTCTTTTTTGACTCACGTGCCAAGGGTTCAACGGGTGGCGGAAGATTTTGTTCAATTGGAATGGCCTTCTCTTGACGCTGCGTGGGTGCCTCCGAATTCCAGGCTGAAAACCGGTCCAAGGAAGCTGATAGGAGATCGGCTTTTTCATATTCACTCAAATTATCTCGTTGAAGAATGTTGTTCACTAGACAGCTCAAAGCCTTGACATCCTTCGAGTCCGGTGGCTGTCGTCCCTGGTATCGATCAACCACGTTGCGTGGCAGTAGACAAAATTCATCCATTGAGTACAGCTCCTAGTACGCTTGCAATAACAGGCAAGATTGCACCAAGGAATCCACCACGCTGAAGAATTTCCTTCTTTTTCTTGTTTGGATACCGCTTTAATGCAATTAGTTTGAGAGATTTTCGCCAGCGATGACACACCTTCTCCTGTGCAGGAGTAAGTGGGACAGTGATTTTAACAATGTTGACAGCAACTTCCTCCAGTCCACGCATTTGATCCTTAGTTGCCAGGCCAAGCATTTGTCTCCGCTGCTTTGGTTTAAGATCCCTCAAGGTGAGGACGTACGGAGTAAGCTGGCGGGTCCGCTGAGACATTTTGCAGGAATTACTCTTTTCTTGCTGACGTATAATTTAGGAATCTGGTTTGGTAAAACGTTGCTACGAACTCTTAAATAGTCAGGTGTATCAGGTTTCAAGTCTACAATTAATGGACAATATGGTTCAGCTGTAACCTTTTTGTAAGCATCAGTCAAATGTGGAAGCCCTGTCTGCCTTGATAATAGGGAAATTTGTTGAACATCTCGAACGTTTTTAAACAACACAAGGTAGGATGCATTAAGATGAACATCCCTCATTGCTTTGCCTTGTTTGTAAAGGTTTTGCATAATCAGTATGACCGATACTCTACGATGATGTATGGCCTGTGTGAAAAGTTTGGTGCTACGCTTATCGTCGGCAATATCTTGACCCAGGTCATCCAGTATCAGTAGTGTAGACTTGGTACCATCAAAAAAGTGTTCGTCTTCTAAGACTCCCGAGACCCCTTTCACAAACTCAATTGACGGTACATCTTGCTGAAGCTCGGTAAACTTTTCTTGAAATTCACCGTAACAGTAAATAATACGATCCGGATTTTCACTCAGAATTTTATTACTTTCACGTATAAGGTTAAAAACAAACTCAGATTTTCCACTCATGGTCGGCCCACAAACAATAGCCCCAAATGGAACACGAAACTTCATAAATGATTCCATTTTTCACTTTGAAGTAAACTCTGAAACAGCAAGAAACTCTGACTGGGCTTTAATATATTGACGAGCAAAAGAACAGGATGGACTATCCAATCTATGCTGCAGTCCTATCGATGGTCCGCCGCTCGCCACAATTTTTTCCGCTTCTTTGACGCTCTTGATCAGACCACAATAAGCACACCGGACTTTGTTGTCGTTGGGATACTCAATATCATGAAGATGGAATCCTTGGTACGCAAAAGCTAGTTTGTCGTAAGAACCGTAGGGCATGGTGCGGTAACGGGCTTCCATGGTGGGGTAGCGTTTGGACATTAAGAGAGGTTCCAGATCAGCATCCAATCGACGAACGGCTCTCCAGTAGAGGATGGCATCAACCTTGTCCACTTTACTTCCGTGATGGGGAGTGTAAACGGAGGAAGAATGCATGTACTTGACCCACTTTGGATACAGACGCAAAGCTTTTTCGGATGGCATCACTTTCACAAGGAGTTCCTGCTCAATTTCCTCCATGACTGATTGAGGAGTGCCAACTAACTTTCACGTTAATTCTTCCACCCGAGATTACACTGTTCGATTATCTGAATCATCATGCTGTCGGGTTATCTGTTGGGTTATTTGTCGGGTGACTCAACTTGCTATTAAAGTGACTACACTTTTCTCAGCTCTTAGAAGGAAATTTGCATTCCCCGACGGAACCCGAGCAGAATGGAGCACAATGTGGTTGTTGACGCAGATTGGTTCGTTATTAATTCTGTGAGTCATTTAAAAAAGTTAGCATTCTTTGCTCCTACTCTCGGAAAGTCCATCGAAGTTACATTCAATCTTCCGCCCTGGGCAAAACATCACCGTAGCTACTTGCGTCTTCAAGCAAAGAAATCTCATGGCTTGAACTGGGGTGAGCCTGGAATGTATCAGCACGATCAAGTACGGAGCGCCCTTGAAGACATCATCTTATTCCTGGGTGTTCGAACGACTCGCCTGACCTTCTTCACCAAGGGTTTCCAAAAGAAACAGCTGTTGGACACTTATTTTCCATACCAGTGGGGACATTTAACAGACTTGGAAAACTTGGGATGCCCGACCTTTGACAAATTGACACAACTGAAGAAGACGACATTGAACAAAGCCGTTGTTTTCGGGCTATGGCTACACGAGTCACCAACGTCGTTGCCACAGCCCTACTTAATGCCCACCTAAATTTGGAAAGGATTGAACGGAAGATCCCGATGGCGCAATATGTTCCTCATCGCTTTTCTGGACTTTTAATTAAGATTCTGGAACCGTTCAAAGCTCACTGTCAACTGTACCGGAACGGAAAAATTACGGTCAATGGAGCCCGATCGGAATACGCTGCTCATGCTTTGGTCCGGCATTTTTCAGACATTTTAAATTGTATCGGTTATTCGACTTTTATTACTAACTTTAAAGTAGTCAATGTGGTCGGCACATACAATTTCGGTTCTTTTATGCGACTGGAAGACTTGTGTTTACAGCTAAAAAATGCAGAATATCATCCAGAATTATTTCCTGGCATGCGTGTTAAGCTAAAAAACTGTTCAGCTGTTCTTTTTCACAGTGGAAAATGTAATTTTTTGGGCGGTAAAAATGAACAAGATATTGAGAATGGTTACCATGAACTGCAAAAACTATTAAAACACTAGTCCGCACAAAAACCGAACGGGACAGTAAGATGACCATCCAAAATGACACGTTTTTTGTAGTAGAAGCGGCACTTCTTCATTGTCTGAACCTCCTTAATAGCTACGGCTTTGATATCGCGCCGTAAGTTCCGCTGCGGAACGGCAATGGTCGATTCCTTCTCATCCAACAAGTGCAGCATGGCGGGAAAATTGATTAATTCTTCCGTCTCACCGTTCAGAGTGAAGCCCTTGATCTTGGTCACGTGCTTACCATCGTTGGTACGGTAGGCATATCTCCTACCAAGAAGATTATGAAAGTCTCTATTTTTGATTAATTACATTTTGACATATTCTTACTTGGCTCCCAAGGAAACAAATTCTTCAATGTGCTGTCCAGGTTTAAGTTCGCTGACTAGATCTCCCAAATAGTGCCCGGTCTCTAACTTCCATTCATCGGTGTCGCGGGCAACAAAGATCAGCGAGTCGGTGTCTAACAACAAAACAAAATCAGAGCTTGACACCAGAATCTAGAAAAGTGCTTACCAAAGTACAAAATTCGCCCTGGGTAATGGTTTTCAAGCTGCTCCATAAATTTGTACAGATGGAGACGTGCCCTGAAATGATAATATTCAAAGTTTGGTAATGGTGAAAACTTGATTTATCGCTTACCAGCAAGTGGTAAAAGCGGCTAGAATGACATTGGTGGTGGGATTTTCCTCCACAAAGCTCTGCTCCTTTTTGAACTGGACGGTGACCACGTCGTCGTTGATAAAGTCCCAACCGGAAACAAGGTTTTCACCGTTGGACAGCATCTCGTAGAACTTGAGTGGTTCATTGATGAAGACACGGTTGCTGCGATTTTCCTGCATGCCAAGACGACCCTATGCCAAGTGCGAAAAAATGTACGAAAAACTGTACGAACAAATTTACGCAAATTGTACGAACAAATAAAACTCACCCAAAAACTATTGAGGAACAACTTGGAGACGCAGCGCATGCCCTTGTTCTCCTTAATCTTGGCCTTGTCCAATTTGATGCCTTCGTGCTGCTCGAAGCTGGCAATGTATCTGTCCTTCTCCTCCTCCGTCACCACTTCAGCAGGGTAGCCGCTTGACTCGGTTTTGATCTTGTAGAAGGGATCGATGTAGGGGGCAAAAAGTCCTAATCGCTGCTCCGGAAAGTGCCACACCTCCTTGATCTCGTCGATCACGTACCCCATATCCAGGGCCTTGTGGATTTCCGGAGTGCACCAGGTGCCAATCAACTTCCGCTGGTCCTTGGAGTGGTTGCACGGAACTCTTGACAGCGTTTCAGCACAGGTACGGCACAAGGTGAACACCAACTGGTGGTTGCAACGCATAGGGAGGACCGGAATGTTGAGGTTTCTCGGTGGAACAATTGACAGCTTTATGACTCCAAAGTAGTCGCGCACATCTCCAAAGTCCTGTCGGATTATCTGGCACTCCCGAACAGGATATGCACACTTCTTGTTGACATATGGGTACCTGTAGGACACTTTTCTCAATTCAAGTTTGTCACAAAAAAGACGAACCTTACTCAGAAGTGACGTCCAAGTACAGAATCTTCTCGTCCTCCTCACACTTGTGGTATAGCTTCAATGCGTTGGTTCGGCCTCCGAAGAACGCATCGCGCGGAGAAAGTTTCTCCTCAAACACCAGGCCTTTGATGTAGGTCTGCATCTCCTTGTTGTCCTTCAGCATTCGCTTGAAGTCGTGCTCCCAAACTTCCTCAACGTCACAACCCTGGTCACGAAGGTACTGGGTCCGTTCTTTGGTGTCCTGGTAGACGTTGTCGTAAGGGACTTGACGGATGGGATGAATAGTATCCTTGTCGAAACAAGTCGGGCAACCATGCCAACTACAGGACAAAAGATATTTCTGAGTGCATGTCATGACCGAAACATTCGTAAACTTACAAGCAACCGTGCGCCTCGAACACTTTGTTCTTTGTCTCGCAGAATCCATCAACGTAGTAGGGTCCGATTTTGAATTCTCGCCCGCTCGTTAGAGAAATGATCTCAACGTTTTCCACGTGGGCCTTCCACTCAAGCCACTGCCTAGCCCAATGGGACTGCTTCCGATTGCCTGCAAATTTGGGCACTAGTCCGACGAGATTCTCCTCTAAAAACTTCAAACGCCAGATGACGCTGCAGAGGCTTGCGATGGTGAGCCCAGCATTGAAGGGACATATTCCGCCACTGATCTCCATGAAGATCTCTCGCCATTTCTGACATCCTTCCCTCAGAACGTCCACGTCTCTCTTACAGTAGTCACGGAGCTCCGCATTGAAATCGTATCGGCCGTCCTTGGCTTGCTTCTCTCCTGCGTACCACTGATCGAAGTAAGTCTTGTCCTTGGCAGACAATCCCCGGTAACCGAAATCATCTTTGCTGGGGAACGGTGTGACCCTGTTCCAGTTCTCTGAACGGTTGAAGCGGTGCGGAAAGTCACCCTTGCTCACGTCCTTCAGTTCCAACGCTGCCGGGAAGTCAATCAGTTTCAAAGGAATTTGTCTGTAAGAACAACGAATCCGAAGGTTGATGCCCAAAGTTGGATTGCAAATGTCCATCTGCATGATCTTGGTTCCGTTCATGATCTGCTTCTGTGGGATGATGCCATTGGCAAGACACCATTTCAAGATGAACATTCCGTCAAAGCCCTAGTCACACAATAATGTAAATACAAGAACATATGTACAAGTTCAATAAAGTACTTACACTAGAATTATGGGCAATGGCTATACAGTTGTGAAACTGCGGACTGATGAGGAACTTGCAAAGCTCGTCGCTGATGTCTCTTCCAATCGGCTCATTCGATTTGGGAAAGTACACGCATTCACCGAAACCGTTCTGAACGACCTGTATTCGAAAAAGAAAGATAAAAAAAATTACTAAGAGCATAATCTCATTATCAGCACACGAACTCCATACCGCCAGATTCGGGATCAATGTTCCATCCGCTGAAGTAAACGTCTCCAGATCAAAGTACAAGAATTCAGTCTCTCGATGCTTCTTCCGTTGTGCTGGACTGAAGTTAATGGGCATGATGTAGCATTGGTGATCTCCCGGTATGACGTGAATCTTACAGTTCTTGCAGAAAGTTTCTGCAGGCAAAATAATATTCTGTAAATTGAAAGTAACCGGCTAAAGAAACTATAATCTTACCACCACATTGGTGCTTGGCTCCCTCCTCACGATGCTGAAGAGAAAAAGTCATGCGACAATTTGGGCATCGTTTAATCTGGCTGCACAAACTCGGAATTTCCGTCCCGTTATTTTTAGATCCACCTGCCGTCGTGGTCAAGTGGTGATCGAAACAGCTTTGGCCAGGGAACTCGCGTAAACAGGACGTGCAGAAGATGAGGGAGTCCATCTCCTTCGGACAATCTTGACGGAGGCACATCTGACACATGAACTGACATCGGTGGAGTGTGCGCTGATCGTACCCCTTGTCGCAGTTGTGGCACCAGTAACTCCTTCCAAAGAAGGGAGCAATTGAAGTACAGACGTCGAAGTGATTGTTGCGCTGGAGCAGCATTAGTGGTTTCCCTGTGGCCTCGCTCTTGTAAGTTATTCCCTTCCCGTTAGTGAAACTCAGCACTGTAATCTGGTACCCGGGAAGAACCGCCTCGAACTTTGGAAGGTCTGCCAGTGTGTATGGACCTTTCATGTCTGTGATCCCAGCTAGGCGAACGAGCTCCAACGCTGCTTTCTTTTGTGAGCCACGCATTGGGCCGGTAGCCTGACCCAACTTTTTGTAGGCCTTCATGCCTTCTTTCCGCAACTCTGGAGTAGATTCATCAATGTCAGCGTGAGCCTTAGCCACCACCAATGCTCGGGCCATGCAGAGATTGTCCTCGTTCTTAATTTGAAAGACACACCTCAAACTTTTCACTTGCTGACTGATCAGATCACCGTCCCCAGGAATGCAGCCTCCACCGACAAGTTTTGCTCTTTCAACCCGAACTGAAAAGTTGTCGGCCAGGTTGAACTGTTCGTGGGACATCAGTACACGCTCCACTTCAGCCATCCAACGTTCAATACTCAGCTGCGACTTCATAGTGGGAGGACACCAGATCGGACGCTCTAGAGTGCTGCCCTCGACAGCAAGACGACAGATTTCATCGTCGGCAGCATCTGCCAGAACATGATCACGGACGTATTGTAAAACAGCCACAATAACATCGAGTTTCTGATTCGCTGGAACGTCTTCCAATCCATAGGTCGTAATGTTGTAGCGGTCAGAGATAGTACCCCACTTGGCTACGCGGCGACGACTTATCCGTTCAACGTCGAGATGATTGGAGATGACTTCCGACATATCCCATTCGGAATCTGGTTCTCCATGTTCATTCGCATCGTTTTCAGCAAAACCGATTTGCTCGATATTTCCACCGCCCACCTGTTCAACTGCATCATCGTTGTGTTCCTCCCCGTCCAAGACTCCGGTCATGTCATCGGAATGGTGATCCTCGGCTGTCTGTTGATTCCCTGTTTCGCCAACGTTGCTCGTCACAGTATCAGTGCTTGCAATCACCAGCATTGGCCTTGGTATGTGTTCACCCTTCTCCACCGGATTCCAACTCTCAGCACTCAGCATCCATGCATCATTTTCCGGCTGTTCTGCCTCGAGTTGCACTAGACTCCATGCCGCAGCAACTGTGCACATCTCGGTGTCTTCCGCTTCTTGACGTTTCCGTTCCAAGGAGGCAGCCTTGCGTTGAAGGGCTTCTTGTCGGTTTGCCTCCATCTTAGATCGCTTAGCTTCCTGACTCGCAGCATCAGCAAGAGCTCCGAATTCAAGGTCTTCCATTTCCAGACGTTTCCGTGCTTTCGTCTCTGCCAGACGTGCCTGAGCTGCCTGTCGACTGGTTTCATTGAACTGACGTTTTTCTTCCTCCGACATTTTCTACCAATAGAAAAACATTGAAATTATAGGCACAGGTATTACAATTCTAAAGCCTTAGTGTTTTCCCTGATGACTACTTTTTCAAACCCGACGATTCATACCTTGCTCGTTGACGGGCCTTCTTGTCCCAGCGTAAACACGTTATCCTTAATGGTACCTGGAGCTTCTGCGGACGAAACACGCACAGAAACAGGCCACATTACAGGAGGAGTATCCGGGGCGAGAATATCAAGCGGCGGAGTATCCGGTGCGAG
>LRSR01004916.1:0-29343 GCA_001579985.1 Hypsibius dujardini | reverse complement strand
AATCATAATTTGACGCGCAAAATTAAAACAAAACTCTGTTTCTAAAAATTCCTTCTGACATTAACCAGGAAATTACAGTCTGAGTTCCACAGGGATCACCAGGAAAAATACTGAGTATTTGTCGAAAATCATGTGGTAATGTGGTTAAGATGCGGCTGACAGGCCTACAGGTCGAAAATGTTTCCGAAATCGAACCGCGCGTACGGGAGCTGTGGATGAGATCCCACGCGAACTCTGCAAAAACCTGTACGACGGGATTCCCGGGCGACTGAAGGCTATCATTAAAAATAAAGGCCGGGGCATCCATCAATAAGTACTCAATATTTTTTTCTGGTGATCCCTGTGGAACTCAGATTGTCATTTCCTGGTTAATATTAGGAGGATTTTTTAGAAACAGAGTTTTGTTTTAATTTTGCGCGTGAAATTATGACTCTCCTAATACTGGTGTTAAATCAATGAATCAAGCGATGTGAGAAACAGCTGAACGTATTGGCCAAAATTGGCTCAATCTCCGACCACGCCATTTTGCTGGGCGCAGGTAAAAAGTTGGCTTTAACTCGGTCGGCTTGGTGTTTCAGCCACGTGTGTATATATGGACGTATGTGTATTAACCTCGTGAGTGTTGTGCAGATGCCACCAATGCGGGAGGGTACTCTTCCAGTCCTCTTCGCGAATTATAGTTTGTGGTCAAAACATCGTACGAGGTCATGCGTATCTTCAGAGAAATCATAATGCCAAGTAGAAAGTCCCGAACACGGACATCGACCATGTCAAGCATGATGGACAGCTTGTGCCATTGAAACTTGTCTAGCAAGGCAGTTAGGCCCATCCCCACTGTCTCACTTTGTCCGCGAAAGGTCAACAAAGAGGTGGGAAACCGCTCGGCGTTTAGCCTCATAGGACCACTGCAAATGCGATCCAGTTACACACTATACACGGCACAGGATGAAATGGTCCTCAACAAAGTCTTGCCAATACTATCACGTGTCACGATTTAATTACTCCTGCAACCTTTTGGGTACCGTATTCCCCCGATCTCAAGGGACAGTTAAGCCCCACCTCCTCCAATCATCGGTTGACTGTTCAATCGGATTCACTGTGTCTTGATTGGTTGAAATTTAAGACAAAATTGGCAGCGATTGATTGATTGATTGAGCGCAATGTCTTGACGAACACATTGAATCAATTGATTGATTGATTGTAGGTAAACAATAGCAAACGGTGATGAACAGATAAGATCCGGGGTGGATCAAATTAACTGGTAGGGCAAAAAAGTGTCCATTGAGGTCGGGGGATTACGGTCGCATGGGAAGGGAGTGTAAACGCAGCATAATACAGTTATAATTCAGGAGATAGGAAGTCTCACCAAGCAAGCGTGAGAATGTTGAGCTCTGAAAATTGAACAAGTTTCGCATGAACTGGTGAAAAAAATGCCTCGATTCTCATGTTCTACTGTTTGATGTTCACCTCTTGCAAAATCGCCGATCGTAGTGAAAGGTAGAGGACAGGCTGTCGATAGAAACATCGAAGTGTGAATGGTGGAGATGATTTTTAACCAATACTAGTGCAGTGGTTAAGCTCAGTCTCAGATACCACACCGGCATTCTTTCTGTTGACAATACTCACATGGTGTCAGGATGACAGGAGTACCCTCTTCGCCCGACAGTCCGGCCTTCACGAAGATCTCGCTCATTCGTTCGACTGCTGTCCCAATTTCCGATGGGGAGCACGGATCGGCTGGAGATGGAAGTACAATACTGATGTTTATCATGCTGTAGTTACTGTACAGTGTGGGAAACTTCGCGGCCATGTCGATAATAGACACGTTAAGCCCCGGCAGCATTGACCGGACTCCGATCGAGGGAGCATCTGTAATGGTCAAGATGACAAATCGGATGCGACCACTGCAACCGTTGAATTGCCCAACCACCACCAGAAAGCAGATACTAATATGTAGAAGGCTAATAAAAGATTGCATCTTGGGGAGAACTTGACGACCTCCGAAAGGAGATCTTGACAATTCTGAGGGATATAAATGCATGTCGTTTAATGCCAGTAATTTAAGTCTACGGTCGTGGAACTGACATTAAGTCAGCACGTCGTTCTTCTCAGTAACTGAAGATACCATTGCAATTATTAAATAACTCTTGGGGATGATGAGGAGTGGGAAAATGCCAATTCGTGATACATCCCGTTGTGCGAATACAAAATATTCGAATATATATGAAGGACCTTGCACCAGCTGCACCCTGAAGAGAAGTTGCATCTCGTCTGACAGCTTATTTTATTCAGCCACAGGATATTGAAAAAAGGCTCCTGATGCGGTGCAGACAGGCAGGCAATAAGCCATTCCGCGTCATGTTTGGAAAAAGTAAAAGAATCACCATATGAAAATGATGAATAGAGATGACATTTGTAGCCGGCAATCGCATCTCCCTGTCGCATGTCGCTAGCGACGCAATTGATGATGACCTTTTGCAATTGCGTCACTTTTGCTTTCTCATCTGTTCACATCTAAACAAAAAATGTTTTGTATAAGAAGCAAGCGTGCTAATAACAGACCGATTTGTTTATACATGTACTTCTCACTCTACAAGACGATTTTGATTGTAACCTCCTCTATAAAAGGGATCTTGCGAGGGTTGACCAAAAGCCAGTGGCGCGCCGAGCTTTGGTTTAAGGGGGGGGGGTATATTTTTTTTATTGTATCCGAAATATTTCCGATAGAACGTAAGGGGGGAGTATTGCATGACAATTCTCAATCATTGTGTTTTTCTCTAAATGGGGTACCCTTGGGGCACTTTTCTTTACTTTCGAGGGGGGGTTTTAGATCAACGAAATACCCCCCCCCCTCGGCGCGCCACTGCCAAAAGCGACACAATTGCCGGTGATCGCCATCGATCGCGTCGCTTTCAAGTGTACAAGTGGACTGCTGATTTCTGAAACAGAAATCTGATCATCAATCGAGATTTTTTTGGTGCATATTCTCTACAGAATTTTATAGATTCATGTATGTAGCGAGTCGAATGAATACCAGAGCTTGCTAACGACTGCGATCCAGTAACCGAAGGCATGCCTGCTAGTTTCAATAGCGAGGCATACCAGGCCAACGCCCTGGGTTGAATCGGTCAGGTGGCGGAGGGCGCCACCTGACCGATTCAACCCATATAGCGATTCAAGCCGCCGTGTTTGCCTGCTATATATGTTTGCTACTTCAAGGAGCAAGGTTCAGACTGAAACTTGATTTTTTTTAAATTAATGGTGGAAAGCGCCAGAGCGACTCGATTGTTGGCAAACAATCAATCAATAAATTTCCGGCAAACGCGCCGTTTTTATGTAGATCGCGCAGGTATTACTTTTACGCGCCAGTACGGCCTACAATGTAAATCTGGAACGGCTAATGTGTGTAGAAATGAATTTTCTGGTTAGCGGTTTATTTGATTTTACAAACAAAAACGCCGAATAACTTTGAATAAGTTCAGACATGAAAAGCGACGCGATTGCACAAGATCATCGAATGTCCTACAATCCCGTTGCTAGCGACAGGCGACAGGGAGATGCAATTGCCGGCTACAAACGTTGCTAGCATTTTACAGCGTTGCATATGGAAAGCCCAGACGATCTTTCTTAGAATAATTAACGATCTTTGATCCACAACTGGTGCAGCCTCTTATGCCCAGCCCCACTGGGGCAGCTTCTTATGCCCAGCTCAACTGGGGCAGCTTCTTATGCCCAGCCCAACTGGTGCAGCTTCTTATGCCCAGCTCAACTAGGCAGCTTCTTATGCCCAGCCCAACTAGGCAGCTTCTTATGCCCAGCTCAACTGGGGCAGCCTCTTATGCCCAGCCCAATTGGGGCAGCCTTTTATGCCCAGCCCAACGGGTGCAGCTTCTTATGCCCAGCTCAACTGGGGCAGCCTCTTATGCCCAGCTCAACTAGGCAGCTTCTTATGCCCAGCTCAACTGGGGCAGCTTCTTATGCCCAGCCCAACTGGGGCAGCCTCTTATGCCCAGGCCAATTGGCGCAGCCTCTTATGCCCAGCCCAACTGGTGCAGCTTCTTATGCCCAGCCCAACTGGGGCAGCCTCTTATGCCCAGCTCAACTGGGGCAGCCTCTTATGCCCAGCCCAACTGGTGCAGCTACAGCAAAACATTCGACGCCGTGAGTTATTACACTGTATGTTTTGCAAAATATATTAGAAATTTTTTACGATAAGAGTTGTAAAAAGGAATTTAAGTATTAATTAAGTATGCCATTTCAATGCAAAGATAAATATTTCGAAAGATCCGAGTATATTTTCTGGCCAATTTACAAGGTAAATCCCGCTAACCAATGTTCCTCCCGAAGTGGGACCAATTTCTGTTTACGGCAATTTAAAGTCCGTGATAACGTAAGTCCCGATAACTCGTGAGTTGATAGTAGGTGGTCACTAATAAATCACATGAGACCCCACCACTGGAACACGGAGCGGTGACTGGAACGTTGAGTTATACAATAGCCTTATAATATTATTGAGTTTATACAAAAACCGTAAATTGGACAGTTTGATTGAAAAGACTAGAGCGATTTCATCCTAGGAGGTAATAAGGGTCCCGAACAATATTTTGCAGAACTCCAAAAACCCGTGACAAGTGATCCAAAACAAGACGTGATTTTATTCCTCGGCACCATCAACACACAAAGTAAAACAAGAGTATGCAGCAAGAAACAATTGTCAAACAAATTTTTTAGCACGACGTAGGTAATGTTCATAAATTACCCGGGTTTCATTCCTAATTTCCTGGACACAGACTGGATCATTTTTTCTGCGCAGAGTATCACAAGTGACACGGCACTCCCAACACCGAAGAAAATATATGGCACCTCAAAATCCTCCGGCCCGAGAGCCCGCTTTCCCCGGGCGCGCCTCATCTCCACGGGTCGTGGAACGCACAGTTGAGCGATTTTGTTGTTTTCTCGTAGTTTCATGGGACCGTACTGGGAAAAGTACTGAAAGTCGAAGCTGACGATCCCCGTATAGGACAAGAGCTCAAACCTATAAAATGACCAATGAATTACAGAATAAGGAGCCCGGCTTATTCCTCATCGATGCTTTATCTGGCCTGAATCTCGTGGGCAGAAATTTCTTTACACTTTTCCTCTCGAAATTTAATTTTCAATCGATTCTCGTTCTCGAAATAATATTTTTTCAGAGATCAGTAGACGGAGCCATGTTTTCTGAGTAGGAATAATTCGGACTAATCGAATAGAATATTCGTCTGCTTTGAAACTTGGCCAACGGTTCTCTTCTAATGCTACTTACAGCTTAGTGAAGTTTTTGAAGTGTGTGTCCCGCTTACGAAACCAGAATATCCCGACTGACACCGTCTGTATGGCGGTTACGGCTTCCACAAAGTCGCAGCTCACATCTGCCACTTCCCAAAATCCGTCTTCATGCACCAGGAATGCACGTTTGTAGCTGACGTCCGCGCCCTGGACCGCCATGTACTCGTACAGGGAGCTCCCATCATGCCAAGTCTGAACTCGTTCTCCCAGCGCGCGCACCGTCGGGTCTCTGCTATTCTGTACAAATACAAAATCAATTAACGGAATTGAGAATTGGCAGCCGAATTTTGCGTTCTTATTGTGGAATCCCTCACCAGTAGGAACTCTTTGATAGCGTCCCCTCCATGCACTTCAAAGTCGGAATCAAGAACTTCCGACACGGTGGAAAAGGGAACGGCATGGCCGTAGCTCATTGTCAGTTCTGCCGGGAAGACGGCGACGAAAATTGTCTGAAACACCACTATCAGGTAGAGGAACACGGCAATGCAGACGGTTGTCGAGGGCGGGGATGACCTTGTACGAGCTCGACCTGAAAATGAATGATGATTTTGTAGTGTAATTTATTGCAATAGTAATTTATTCTGTTTCAACTGCATAAATATAGGGTAAGCATATAGTACAATAATTAAGTATAAATACATAAAATATAACAATTAAGGGTACTTACGTACATACGTACATACATACGTACATACGTACATACATACGTACATACGTACATACGTATGTACGTATGTATGTACGTATGCCGGGCATGGCCATTAACCAGTGTAATTATATACTGCATATATCGATACGCCAAGCATAATTGGCAGTACTGCACATAAGTCACAAGGTAAGTGCAAAATGGTTAAAATGTGATGGAATATCCTCACCGAGATCACCCGTAATTACAGGTACTGACATGAAGAGTGTCCGTACATAATCCCAAAGGAATTTGATCTTGGAAGTTATTCGCTGCGTGAGCAAATGTTTTGCAAAGTGGGTGATGGTCAGGAGGAGAAACACGGACACGGCTATGTACAACAATGCGTCGGTCCCGAGGCTCCGAAGTAGAATTGCATCAAACGAAACTGTCGTTCGCGTCAAGAATTGCTTGTTAATGAGAATGGAATAGGTTTGATTTTTCGGCGAAGATATTAATGAGTAGTTATCGGATGTAACCCTTGACGGTGTCAGGAGCGAAGTGGACAGTCCCACGCGAGCCGCGCCTATCATGACATCGTTGAGAATGGGGTTCCCTCCGATCAGTGAACCAATGTCGCCATCGCCAACGATCGTTGATTGCAGAAGTTTGCAGCTATGGATTTATTAGATTTCCGATCAGATACTGCTCGAACAAGTGGGAATTTCTCTTTTATATTCCCGTATGAACTAGAGAAACTAACCGTATTCGAAGGGTTGAACAGATATGGTGTAAGGCAAACACCCAGAGACCGCTCCAGGTCGGCCTCATGACAACATTTTGCCCAAATGTGCTGTTCGGGGTCACGAAGCCGCAGGACGGCACGAGAAAGCTTTCACGAATAATATAAGGTGGTTGCTGAATAAATTGAAAATAATCATGCACGAATCTCAGAGAAAAAAATATATTACAGAAAATGATTTAAATTTCAGGCGTCTGCGTCGGTTTACTTACCGGTCTTGTAGCCACCAGGACATCGCTGCCTGGCTCACCGTGAAAATATCCCACGTCGTATGTGAAAGTGGAGCAATTAAACCGGCCTCCTCTAACACCCCAAAAGGCCACCCATTTTTTGGCGGCAACTTCTTGTGCGAAAAGATCAGTCAGAGACATTTTGTATTTTCGACCGGCTCAGCGACTTTGTAATGGCAAGAAATGTAGTTTTTGCATATTTTCAGGCATCTATAAACAGCACAGATTTTTCCACGGTATTCCAGACATGGATAGGTATCTGGTGCACCCAACCCTTAAAGGCTAACATCCGTTCACTTTGCTTCAGACATTGCACAGTAACTTGACTCGCGTTGTCATTATTCAGTTATTCAACAAACTCGCAATTAACAATAAAAAGCACGCCGTGCCCACGCCAGCACGTAAAACAAACAGTATCAGGACCTTTCAGCGACCCCTGTCGTTCTCCTTCCTCAAACATTGACGAGCTATATTGAGCGCGTAGAGAAAAGTACTCTGACCTTTCTTACCATTATCTATCGTAGGTGTATTTGAATTTCCTACCTTACATAGTCAGATATGCCTCATTTGCAATAGAGAGTAGGCGCAACTTCGGAAGTCGGAGGTGGGAATTGGTAAGTAAGACTGAACCGGTTGAACAGTAAGTCCCACTTCCGACCTGTTAATATCAACCAATTGGCGTTAAGCGGCATAAGTCGCACCTGGTGGGAATTGTTTTTGATTAAAACCACCTTGGTATTTTACTACCAAAACGATTTTATATTTTGTGTTTAATAGTGATTATGTTTATCTATTCTGTGCTTTAAAAATCAGTTATTTTGGGAAAACTAGAGGGATTACGGATGAATCGGCCCCAAATAGAGAAGGTGTTGTTCAAAGCACGAGCCCGCAATTGTAAGAATTTGTAACTTTACTTTTTTGCTCTCAAATTTTTCAGCTCATTTACCTTAACCGTAATTATGTCGTTCTTGTTAAGGAAAGTTGGAAAATCTATTAATCTAGACATGTAAACAATCTTCACTGACTCGACGCTTCTCCCTTGTGCGCCTCCTATGACGTCCACGACGAGTGGCAGGTCGGAAACTCCCTTTTCCTACCTCCCACTTCACACTTCGCACTTCCTAGTTCTCACACAGAAACACAGTTGCGCCTTCTCTCGGATGCGAAGACACCTTCTGCCCTGTCGCGACTTTGACTCAAGGAGCTGCAGTGCCTTTCCAGAGAAAGCCGTTGGCACTAAAACAGGCTTGGCTCGGATGCTAGCGGACTTGGACGCACCAACAGCCCTAAATTTGAATTAGACAAGGGACATTTAAATAATGGCGTAATCGAGCTACTTGATGGCGAAGCGGACGACAAAGTCGCAAACTGGAATTCGAGCATGTCTAGATTTAGGTGTTTTTTATGCGGTACGTTCATTCTTTTATCTCAAATCGTGAGCCAGAGAACTTTACGCTTCCGCGTTCTAGTGATTAACAAATTCACTATCATTTAAGAGCATCAGAGTTATTTCCTGAACATTCAAGACTGCAGGTGTGATTGTGGCATAAGTTCACGTCGTCCAGGTCCTTGTCGTGCGAAAACAGTAAACTCTAACAAACAAACTAACAAGATACAAGGTACAGTACAGATCCATTCCAGTTTTTTTTGCCACACAAATAGAAAATTTCAAGTCGCCGTACAGGCTGCGCAATTGCGACCTTTTCATGTTCTGCAGCAAATCCGAACCTCACCATGGCGAATGAAACACTGCCCATGATACTTATTGTCGCAATTGTTTTATGTGAGTCGACAACTGGACATTCTCTACGACTCTACGGTATCTCACAAGATGTATCTTGTAGAGTTGTCCATTTCTTACAGGTGTCATGCCAGCCGCGGTTACTGGCTCCACAGATGACCTGCCCGACGCAATCGATCTGGCTCCTGACAGCAACTACTATGTTTTCAAAGGCACGAAATCTGCACCGTTCAGTAAGACCCCGGTTAATAATCAATTCGCAGTCATACAAGTACAACAATGTAGAATTTTAATACACATTGCACTGAAACGGTTTCAGCAAATTGACGAACGCAACCAGAGGACCCCAAGCCATCACGAATCTATTCCCTGTCACGGCAGCCTTTTCTACTGGCCCACTCAATGGAAGGATGATAATATTTGATGCAAGTACCCCATGGGATTATATTAGCTTAACTTATTGCTCTATCCATAGGCATATAATAAAATTATGTTAGCGTCACAATTCGGCTACAGTGTACAGTAATCGTACTCCTAGTCCTAGCTTACTGCTAGTCCTAGCTTTTCCTAATCCTAGCTTACTTCTTGTCCTAGCTTACTCCTAGTCCTGGCTTACGCTTAGTCTTAGCTTACTCCTAGTCCTTATGTAAATTAGCTCCGTTTGTTTGTACTTCGCTGAAAAACGCGAGCCTAAATGTGCATGATAAACGCGAATGTCTTATTGCAGTCCCAGCTGCCAAACAATGTGAAGATCTACAAATTTGGCTCGCCTGCCGTCATCACTGAGCCTCAATTCGTCACCACGGATTCCCATACTCGCTACTTTCCCATCCGCCAGTACTTTCATCCAACAACCCATCACGGCTGCCATTTCCACCTTCAATCCGGCTAGGGTTGACATACTCGGTGGTCCTCTGGGAGCTCAGCAGATCGGTGTCTACCTATACAATACAATGTCCACTACCTTCAATCCGCTTAGTGTCTATCCCGTTGCCCAACTCCAGCACAAAGCAAGGGAGGTCCATGCCGCCACAATGTATCTGGAAAAGACCACCGGCACGATGAAGCTGTTTTTCCTCGACGGCGACAACATTGCCACTCAAATCGGCCCTGGAATTCAGGTGCGAAAAAAGCGAACGAGCAATGAAATTTCCTGCAATTAGAATAGTTAATGCGCTGGAATAAATATTTACACACTTGCAGATTTTAAACGGTCCAACGCCGGTTCCCAATCGTCCGGAATGGCTTCCCGGCGTTTTTTACTCCCATTGCTTCGCTCAACCTGTGACCACTCCAGCTACGACCCCGACAACGACCACGACGACCACAGTAACTACACCACCGACTACTACTACCACAGTAACTACACCATTGACTACTACCACAGTAACTACACCACTGACTACGACCACAGTAACTATACCACCGACCACTACCACAGTGACTACACCACTGACTACTACCACAGTAACTACACCATCGATTACTACCACAGTAACTACACCATCGACTACTACCACAGTAACTACACCATTGACTACTACCACAACTACCGTTCCATCATCCCCCATCACCACCGCTTCGCCAAGGACTACTACCACGCATGCAACCAGTGGTGCCAACTTAAACCTCGATGATTTGATAGATTGTGCGGTGGACGGTGGTGTAACGGAACAGGAGTGCCGGTCGACGGGCTGCTGCTTCCTCACGAACGACCTATCGTTTGGTTGCTTCCGAGCGGTTTAAGCTTAATAACGTTGGATGGGGTGCAATAGAATTTGTAAGAAAGTCTCGTTGAGAAATCTATCATTTCGAACAATCATGGTACGAATAAGTACTCTAAAGAAATATTACACTAACCATCGGGCTCGATGTCAAAGTTTTCATATTGAAATTTAAAAGTTCCCGTAAAACCAGGTAGTGGCGGATTCACGACTGTTGTTGAGTGTAGTAGAGTTAACGGAAAAAGTGTGGGGCGGACACAGGCTATATTCTGTAGAGAATATATACCACATTTCGGGGTGGCCTGATTAAAAAAATCTCTACTTACGAGGTGAGTGTGTCTATTCGATGGCACTATGGCCAGACTCTCCCCCTATATACTCTTTGGGCACAGGCCTTGAGTGGTCAAACTATTTATCACTAAGAAGCAGGAGGACAGATTTTTCCCCGAATCTTGCTGCATTTCATTTCCTCCGATCACTCACCATGATTACCGGTCCAAGCAGTAATGCAGCCTGCTGTCCGTACCGGGTAGTAGGTAAAACTATCTTGCGGGCAAGGGTTTGAGGGATGACATTCGGAAACCCTTTTCCGGTAAAGGTGGACGGTCATTTCGGGAGATTTGCTGTCTACACACGTGGCAAAAACCTTGCGCTAACCGAGTCAAGCCATTACACTCCTTGTATGGCTATTGTACACAGCCGTCGAGTTAAAGTGCTTAATTCGGTCAGCGCAAGGTTTTGACCACGTGTGTATCTGGGAGATTTGAGGTCTATCCGAAATTGAAGGTCTATCCGAAATTGAAGGTACACGGTCAGTCAGGAGTATTTACGGTACGTCCTGAAGATGGATTGCTTGTCCGGAAGGTGGGCGGTCTATTTGAGCACACCCCCAACCGTTCGGCTGGCCGTCAACCTTCCAGGTGAACCAGCATCCTTTCCACGCGGCACGGCCGACTGTCAACCACCGACTATTCCGACCGAACCATCTGTTCGACGGACCGGCCGAACCATCTGTTCGACGGACCGGCCGAACCATCTGTTCGACGGACCGACCGAACCATCTGTTCGACGGACCGGCCGAGTCTCATGGTCCACTTTCTCGACCCATCGTTCACCTTTCTGCAAGTTCCGCGATCCGTTCGTCGGTCTTCCGGCAACAGTCGTAACTCCAGCCGGTTGTTCCATATGGCTCACCGTTGGTGTTTTAGACAGCTCAGTCAAAATGGACGTCCCTAAAAAAACGCGATTTTCGAGGAGTATCCCACAAAAAAAGGTTGCCAACAAATGGTTTACCAGTACGACTTCAAGTACGAGTACAGAACATATTTCCTTCAGATGAAAGAAACGAAGCAACTCCACAATGCCAGCGCCAGACGAAATTGATCGGTTTCTAATTGAGACGCGCGTTAATACGAGGCCGTAATGCTGGCTCATCGTTGTTGTGGTTTTGTGGACAAGTTGTCCCCCGAAATTGTTCACATCAAAAACCGACGAAGCAACATGTTTTGAATAATTTGATTCGCCGTGTCGCCCCGTCGTTGGTATAATTTAATTTAATTTAATTTGCATATTTCATTTCGGGCTTGTCGTTTTTGGGTGCATCCTACTGTGCAGTCAGATTTTTCCACCCTTCGAGGCTGCGGATGCGCAAGGAATCCCGGAGTCTTATTGTTTGCAAGTTTCTGCCGCTCTGCCAAAATTTGATGTTTCCGACAAATAAAACGCGTCAAATTTGACACGGATAATTTGACACATGTAGCAAGTGTCAGCGGGTCATGGAAATTCCTTGTGGACGGAATCTGCCATCTGGCTACTGCGTATGAGATCAGATGTGACACGAATCAATAACTGAAAATCAACCAATCAATCAATTAATGGTGCTGCGTCCTCCTGGAAAGAGCATGTCGTTACAGTGGGCTTCATCAGTCAATCAATCCTTTGGTTAGGCTTCCAGTTCGATGGATGCTTTAGTGAGGTTGGAATTATTGTCGCGCCAAGTCCGGGAGCTGGAGTACAGCGCCAAGACACACCCGTTGTTAGACTGTGCGATCGAGATATCTTCGCTGAGTGGGCGTTCACGATCGCGTGAGGTCGGTCAGGAAAATGCTGCTCGAAAGCGTAAGAAAAAGCGACCTCCAGCAGTTCGAGCGACTCAGCGGGATACAGTATCAAGATTTACCGCAAAATCGGTAAGTTCGTTTTGATAAAATCACTGCGAAATACTACTACACTGCGGTAGTAGATCAAAAGTGAACGCGGTGTAGATGACAAAATACTGTAATGGTCGGACTTTGCAGTTGTTATTCTACTCATTGATTGATCGATTTAACGTATTGGGTTGCTGTAGATATTGTCGTGTCATTGATTGATCGATTCAACGTATTGGGTTGCTGTAGATATTGTCGTGCCATTGATTGATCGATTTAACACATTGAGTTCCTGTAGATATTTTCATGACATTTTCGATTATCGATTAATCTTTAATTGTTACTATTAATTACTATTATTTAATTGTTATTACTAAATGTGCGTATATCCTTTGTTTTTATTGTCCATGTGTATTTTATACGGTATAACGTTGTTCAGACTAACTTAAAAATGATTTTATTTGAATTTTGAACTAGTCGTACTGAAATCGGGTTTTATTTCAATTAATTGATTTTTCATTTACTTTCAAATTCAATTTGTTGGTAGCGCGGTTTAGGTTAATTTTATAAATTATTTGAAATACCAAAATCTGATATTTTATTTTAACTTAAATTGCACAAGTTTATTTATAGACACTAAAATACAGTATGAGTACCGAGCTTGGTAGCTTATGTCAAATTAGTTATTAATTAATTATAATTATAATTATTATAAATATAAATAAATAAATATATAAACAAATATAATTAAATAAATAAATAAATATATAAATAAATAAAATTAATTGTTATTAATTATTAATTGTCAAATTAAATTACAGTAAATATGATACGAGCTCGTACCAAGCTTGGTAGCCTATATCAATTCAGCCAGTCAGTCGAAATGGCTTGGTTCAAGTTTTTGTGTTTTCAGATTCTCAATAACACGGATCCATGCCTCACCGGAAATGGATATGGCACGATCTCACGTCCGCTCTCCGTCAGAGAGAAAGTATATTATCGTACTCGACCCGGCGACCGGCGCCGAGCTCCATTAGCGAACCAATACGACCACCAGGGCGTGACACGACGGTCACGGATACCGTTCCGGAAACCACCGTGGGACAGTTCTCCCATCGAAAGACGTACGCATGGGACTTGAATATGTTTCTCCATTTCTGATTGCCGAGACAACTCATGTATATATTTGATACATTGCAGTTGGCCCGCACCGGCGGTCAGTGCCAATGACGGCTCTGAAGAGGGTTCCCTGTCGTAAGCCCCCAAGACGGCTATTTTCACTTGGTAAGATGAATAGGGAATTTTGAAGATCATCCAGGCATCTTCATTCGAATCAAAGAGGCGATAAATTTTTAATAATATTTTTAGAATCCTGTATTCCTGCGGTCCCGCTGTGTCCACCTCAGACCTACACGAAACCTTTCCATAATAGGTCAGCGGGTGCCGACGGATATCCGACAGATTTCAATAATACTGCACGGGTGCGTAGAGGTGTTTGTTTCAACTCATACATACTCTTTTGTTGGGTTTTGTGGCTCCGAAGAATTGCGTTTCCATTTTCACAGGCAGGAAACCAAATGCGATCGCGATCGCATTCAGCTAATAAGTTTGTCAGCTTCAATGAGGCATGCACATGCCCCGAAGACTGCCACCAAAAGAACGACGCACTGTTCAACAGATGGCCAAGGCTTGAAAGAAGTGACAGACAAGCCACAGCGGGTACCCGATCACGGTGTAGAGAAATGTCACCACCCATAAGACGCATGCCGCTGTCCAGGAAAAGAGTGATTCCGTCTTATGACTGCAACGATATTAGGAGGACTGTCGGGGAGTACGAACGGCAACAGGATGATCGAAGGTTGGCTCTTAGCTCTTCATGAAATGCGTGTTCGTTAATACATTGTACCTACTTTGTCTTTGTATATTTCTGCCTCGATTTAACGTACCCTCCATGTGTGTGTCTTTGCATCCATGTTCTGGGTCTATGTCTGTCTGTTTGTCTAAACTGTATCTATCTATCTATCTGTCTGTCTGTCTGTCTGTCTGTCTCTGTCTGTCTGTCTGTCGTCTGTCTGTCTGTCTGTCTGTCTATCTGTCTAAACTGTATCTATCTATCTGTTTGTCTGTCTGCTTTCGGACAGTTGTTTACACACATTGTTCTGTGCCGTCTGTGTCTGGTCTGCACGTATGATAGCCTATTGGCGTCCTTTCATTTTTTTCACAGCAGCGAGAAGATACGCCGGTTACTACTAGAAGTCATGAAACAACGGAGAGAAGAAAACAAAACCGACATGTGTCTCCACAACACCGAAGCTCCCCTACCACCTTGCACTGTTAACTTCGACGCGTCCGCCTTTCCTACGATCAGGATGTGCGCCTCCAAAGCCATCCAGACTCAACCGCTACCCATAACGCGCTTCGCTCAGATCATCGCTCCGGATGTCGTTAAAGAATACCAATTCGACCCCACCTTTGAAGGCATTCCTCCTAGCTTCGCTTGGTGGAAGTACAAAAACGAAACCAGCGACATCTCTGATTTGGATTCAGGTCGAAAACTTTCTTATCAGGTGAAAGAACTCAAAGGTAAGTCATTCGGAAACAATATCGACTAAAAGAGTCCTAAATGACTTAAATGGCAAATGGGCAGGAGACCACGCACACTTCTCGGAGGAATTTCGCTACTTCTGACTCATGGCTAATGATTTCCTTGCTTCTTGTAGAAAATGGCACTGCCAATCTGAGCGCCATCGACTTCAAGACGGATAAATTGGATGAAACTGCGTGTACCGTTAAGGTTGCCGTTGCAGAACCGGACGACGAAGACTGCGAAATACCACCAGAAGAAATGCGAATTGTCGCACAACGCACGTCCACCAAACTGGTCCGTCGCATCGAGCACGGTTGTGGCGGTCACGGAGCAGAAATGGTGCTGGCGACGCTGACTAATTCCTTAAAGAGCGTCCGGAAACTGGAGGAACCGTCTATGGCTGACCAGTGTGGAAGTGCTATTGACTTTGCCGGTGGAAAGGTGGACCAGAAGTCGAGTGCTTTCGGGGGGAAGCAGGATCATCGTACCACGTCAACGGGGATACTTCGAAAGGTCGACCAATTTTCAAGCGGCGGTCGCGTCATTGCGGATGAAAAGGGAACGGCGACCCGAGCCGTGGATAGGATGGATAAGAAGTTAAGTGGAATGGACCGTGACAGTGATAACCGGTCGACCTCGACTGGGCAGCTCCTCCGAAAAACCGACCGTAAATCTAGCGGAATTAAAATTGACGTGGACGAAAAGTCCACGGGAACCGGAATGATCCCGAAAATCGAGCAACATCCCAGTGAAGGCAGCTGTGAAGAATGGGATGAGGAGAATCACGCATCTTCGCCACGTCGCAGGCAGGGTCAGTCTGTTAGTGTCCTCAGTGCGGACTGCTCGGGGGAGTTGAGTGACTGTGCCAGTGATGAGGAATCATGTGAGAATGATATCGGAGCGGAGGTGGCCAGGGCTCTCAGTGCGGTGCCAATGGAGCCATCGGTGCTGCTGACTAGTCGAGCGACGTCCGCCAAGAGTCTGGTGGGAAAGGCGGACAAGAACTTTGGTGGAGAACAGTCGGAACAAGTGGCTGGGTATCAGGTGGAAATTTCGCCTCCTAGAGCATCAAGTGTGCCGAAATTAATGCCGAAAGTTGGCGAAGTTCCACCAGTCAGACCGATCGATGTCTGTGCTACTGTGTTCGTTGACTGTGGTACAACTACACGCCCGAAAACGGTGAATCGAGGTCTGAGTTTGTTGAGTTGTGAGTCCGACGAGTCAGTGCCGTTGAAACGAAGACCTTCAGCCTCTGTGAGGCGTTTGTCTTTGAAGAAACCCAACGGACGGAGTGTAACGCGGACGACGACCAGGACGACCTCCACGAAGTATGTTCGGAAGATTAGCCGGAAATTGAGTTTAATTTCAATGGAATCCAAGTCAGCTGATTCAAGTGAATGTAATGATTCGGAGGAGAGCTGCTTGGAATCCTGCAACTCAGAGAGCAGAGATGAAAATATGCGAGGAACGAGACCTCGGACCCGAAGAAGCAAGACGTCTTCTCCGTCAAAGACCCGGAATCAGATAGTAGAGCGGATAAATTACGCTACGACCGCTACTCAGGCAACGAATGTCTTGGACAACAGTGATCGTAAGTGTCTGTCTGTCTGTCTGTATTGCTATCTGTTTGTCTGGCTGCGTGTCTATTGAGTATTCTCTGCGCGTAGCATGTCTTCCCGCGTACATGTACTATGAAATATATAACGTATATCATCCTGTCTTACATGTCCAAGTTTGGTAATTCTGCTTACTCATCTTTTGCAGGCCCACGTGTGACCACTCAAACTTCATTCCCAGTTCTTCCCCGACGAAATATCGCGACGGTAACTGACCCAGCTCCCATCATCCAGAGCACCCAAACAGATGTGTCCAGGACCAATCTCGGCGTTCAGCACTCTCCTGCACTCCTCACCCCGTCCTCCATCTTCGTTCCAACGAAAGAAGTTCGGCTCCTTGAATCTGTGGACCCTGGATTTACTAGTATACTAGAAAAGCTGGAAAACATTCAGCTGCAACGCCGACTTACCCACGATCAGTCTGAGCAGACCGTACTTTCTAAGCAAGCCAAATTCGAAGCCCCATCTCAACCTCGGAACCTGCCCGCCGTAGTGCGACATTCAGAAATGCAGACCGCTACTTTGGAGTTGGTCAGCAAGAAGGACCAAACTGGACAGACAATTGCGCCGCCTGCTTCACATCGTGCAGCACTGACCATGGAGTTGAGTGAAGCGAAATTGGAACCGCCATCAATCTTGTCAATACAGACCAGTGACTCCCAGCTAACAGAACCCGAACAACCCATACATCCGGCCAAGGTTTGCGGTGTTCGTGCGCATGAGAAAAAGATGACCAAAGCTGCTGCTGCCGTCAAGAATCATCGCTCGTCCAGTGAACTGTTCGAGGCCATCGTGAATCGACTAAATGACATGCGAGCTGAAGAATTACTAAATAGGAGTAAGTCCCTGCATAAAGGACACACGTAATGTTTCGCGGTCGGTAGACCTCTCCTTCAATCGCACGGTGAGATAGACAGACAAAAGAATAGACTGGCAAACAGACATACAGGTAAATATGTAGGCAGGTAGACAGACAGATACGCAGGCAGGCAGGGAGACAAGCAAACAGACAAGCAGGCAGACAGGCAGATAGGCAGATAGGCAGACAGACAGACAGACAGACAGACAGACAGACAGACAGACAGACAGACAGACAGACAGACAGACAGACGGACAATTAGTTAAAGGGTCAAGCTAATTGACATACAGGCAGCCAGACATGCAGACAGATTAACGGGTGGTCTAAAACGTTTTGCAAACTAAAAAATGATCGGTTTAGGTACGCCAGCAAAACATAAAACTGTGGAAATACAGACGGATCTGCCTCCACGACTAACAGAAGTTGAGCAGCGAGTGAGTGACAATGAAACCCTCTCACCTCTGGTTCCCTCCAAGCCCACGAAAAAGCCTCTCATTGGCGAGGAAGACTTGGATTCGGGCTCGTCGTCCTCGGGTGACGATGGTACTTTGAGCGGTGTCGCCTATTCGGAAGGAGAATATATTCAAAATCCGAATGCATTCGATATGACGTTCGTCAAATCGACACATTTTGATGGTTCGTTCTGCTATAAAGGGTTTTTTCGTGACCTCGACGGAGTAACATTTAACCAGTTTTGTTTTTAGATGCAGTTTATAGACCCACGAGCCGGCCGAGACCAACCAGTTTGCCTAAGGAGCTGATCGACTTTAACCGATCGGATCACGGGAGAATGGAGCGTTCACTGAGTGCGGGCGAATTGTCACCGTTTGGTCAAGAGACCTGGCACGTTGAAAATGTGGATTTTGTTCTGAAACGTCATTGGCTCGCATCACACAATCGAGCGGAAGGGGGTGGCAGCCGTCAATACAGTAACAAGGTACGCCGACTTTTTTTCCTGCCATTGTTTAAAGTTAAATTCTGTCTGTTAATTACATTGAGTAACGCTGTTAAATTCGGTACCTTTTGTGTAGAATGAAGTCGAATATGGGATCACTTCGGATGAATCTCAGTCGGACGGCAGTGAAGCAGGGGAGTTCCACCTTAAAAACGATCTTAAAGAGCACAGTCGGGCACTGATTGCGGATCTACTACCCTCTCAAGGGCGCTCATAATAACTGCTCTTGTACACACGTGGCAAAGACCTTGCACTGACCGAATTAAGCACTTTTACTCGGGGTTGTGTACAACACCCATTCAACGAACGAGTGTAATGGCTTAACTCGGTCAGAGCAAGGTTTTAGCCACGTGGGTGGTTAATCCAGTGTGTTCTCCCATGATTTTTTGGATTCTTTTTTGTACGACTGCAGTGTAAATGTATGGCTGTCCGCTCCATTTTATTTTGCTAGCGACACTTCCTTCTGCTCGCCAAGTCAGCACGCATCAAGTCCAGATTGATGGCTGGTATTTGCTGGTGTATGCAAGTGAGACATGAGACATGCACACCGGGTCCACGAATGAAAACTCTCAACCTCCATAGTGCTGCTATGATTGTTCCTTTGAATCGGGCTTAAGGTTGAAAACAGAATTGGCGCGACACAAGCGATAGCCATACGAGAATAGACAATAGAAACCTAATGAGTAGGGTCTACAACTACATTCGTTCAAGTGACAGTAGTAGTGCGCCATGCTTTGAGCTAACTGTGTACGAGTATATACGAGTATGTACGAGCAGGGGAGAACTTTATCGGAGGATCGTACATGCTTAAGATAAACAATTCCAGCCGTCGGTAGCGCGCAGTTGACAAGTTTTGAAGGCGGTTTTATACATTCTTTGCGTTTGAGGGTTTCCACGCACCTCAGCAATACTCGCACTGCAAGTCGACTACATATTTGCATTCCATTTTTCGTTAGTCCAGGAGACGAGCCTTTCGAAATGACCGATCGAAATTTCTATATTGAAACCCCGCGGTTATACATCTCCCAATATCTCCCTGATAATGACGCCCACTGCCAATTCGTCGTGGAAATGTTCAATTCGCCGACTTTCCTTCAGAGTTTCACGAACCGAAACATCCATACAGTGGAAGAGGCCCGCACATACCTTAGGACAGTGACGGTGAAGGGATACGAAGACAACGGTTACGGTGCTTGGATCGTGTCCCTGAAGCCACCAGGTTCCACGGCTGGAGTCCCACCGTCTTCCGATACCACATACGAACTAATCGGCTTAGGAGGAATTTTTCAGTGCAAGTCCTTTACTGTTCCGGACATCGGCTACTCGGTACTTCCACAGTACGAGGGGAAGGGCTACGCCACCGAAGTCGGCAAGGCTGTGCTGAAATACGCGGTCGAAAAGCTAGGCAGGAGTGATGTCATCGGCCTGGCGAGTGAAGAGAACGAAAAAAGCAAGCATATTCTGCAAAAAATCGGATTTGTCCACTGGGGAACTTTAAACTTGCCCGATTTTGACACTCCGATCGTCGTGTTTGTTATGCCTGGTGTAACGGAAGTGCAGGTGGTACCTCCAGCAAGCGAGCCGAACAAGTTGGCTTCTAAATGAGCAGACGAAAAAAGTTTGTTTAGAGTTCGAACAGTGATACGGTACAGGCCAGAGACTTATGCCAACATGTATTCCGTAATCTTGGTGTGAACCGAGAATACAAAAAGTAAAATTTGCTCACTTTCATGTTGGGAAATCCACAGAGAAAGACAAGAACACGGTGAACTGGAAAAGTCATAATGCTGAAAGATATCTCCGTGCTACTGTAGTAATGAATGGTCGGCTCAGCCAAGTCCGGATGGTGTACAGTACAGCCAATCAAGTGGTGGACCTTCGATTGGGGTTAAAGTATGCGTGGATAGTCATGGTCGTTCCAGCTAGTGTACGGTCAGTGATGGGTGGTCACGCCAGGTAACTGCCGGTGCGTCCGGGTTGGGGAATGCCAGTGGACGGTCAGTCCATCTCTCAGGATGAAGAATATTCGTTCGGGCTTATGGTCGGTCAGGTGGAGCGTTGGGCATTTGATCAACCGGTCGGTCCAGTGGTAGACCGTAGGTCCGAATATTAAACGGTTAGGCTAACCCAAATTGTGGATCTCGGGCCAGGGTAGTGGACAGACCCTCACAGATGGTATGGGAGATGGGCGATCACTCAATGTAACATGTGTGGAATGTCATTCACGCGCAGCGATAATGGTTGGGCTTGTTATCGAGGAGTCAAATATATGCAGTTAAGATTAGACGTTGGGCTGCCACAGCAATAAAGTGACAGGTTTAGCAAGGGTAATTTTCCGAGGAGTTTCATCAGCATAGAGATACTACTTTTTGCTTCGTGATTTCTGTCAGCTTAAAAGTTGCGCCAGTCGTGAGCACGCGGCAATTTTCTTTATACATGAAATCACATACTTATTCCTGTTGACGTTGATTTACCCTCTAAAATGACTGATCCAAATTTCTATATCGAAACCCCACGGTTATACATCTCCCAGTATCTCCCTGATAATGACGCCCACTGCCAATTCCTCGTGGAAATGTTCAATTCGCCGGCTTTCCTTCAGAATTGCACGGGTCGAAACATCCGGACAGTGGAAGCGGCTCGCACATACCTTCGAACGGTGACGGTGAAGGGATACGAAGACAACGGTTACGGTGCTTGGATCGTGTCCTTGAAGCCACCAGGTTCCCCAACCGGAGTCCCACCGTCTTCAGAGAACACATACGAACTAATCGGCTCAGGGGGAATTTTTCAGCGCAAGTGCTTAGCTGTTCCGGACATCGGCTACTCGGTGCTTCCACAGTACGAGGGGAAGGGCTACGCCACCGAAATCGGCAAGGCTGTGCTGAAATACGCGGTCGAAAAGCTAGGCCGGAATGATGTCATTGGTATGACGACCGATGAAAATGAAAAGAGCAAGCGTATTCTGCAGAAACTCGGCTTTGTCCAGTGGGGAACTTTAAATGTGTCAGATTTTGACACTCCGAGCGTAGTATTTGTTTTGCCTGGTGTAAAGGAAGTTAAACTAGTGCCCCCCGTAAGCGAGCCGGTTCCGGACCAAACGATCACGGTCTGCCCAGACAGCGACGTGGTATAGACTCATGCCAAAGTCTGTGATTTGTTTACATGAGTCTACATGAGTCTAAAAGTCTGCATGATTTTCAACGATTCAGCAATTAATTTCAACAATAAAATCCGATCCTGTTACATGTTTCAAAAGCCTTTCATTTCTGGACATGACCAACAAAACAGTAAGAAGCCGAACGGCGAGCCCAAACTTCAGTCAAGAAAAGTTAGACCCTATATAGACGAAGAATCAGCGGCGCTCAACAGGTGGTGCCACTGGACGGTACAGTATGAGCGCCACGGTCCTTCGCAGCTTAAACCGCATGTTTTTCGGTCTGCGAGCAATGAACCAGCATTGCAAACCTCTTTGTCATATCGAAGCAACCGAATGATAACAACATTCGATTGCCGTATCCATCAGCTGACGAGCACGCAGCCAGACTGATAATGTTTCCTTAATACACTTCTGAGTTTTTCTCATCCAATTCCCACCTTTTGCAGAGGGTCTATTGCCCCTTCGCACGCTTGAGCAGTGCCACGAAACGCCAAGACGCTAAATATAGTTCGTATGGGAATCACGTTTTGAATTATAATAAATCTCATCTGCTGGAAATGGCTGATCCGAGCTTTTACATCGAGACACCTCGTCTCTTCCTCTCCCAATTCCTCCCGGAAAGTGACGCCCACTGCCAGTTCCTCGTGGACATGTTTACCTCACCGCTCTTCATCAGTACCGGTAGGGACCGTGGTATCCGGACGCTGGAGCACGCTCGCAACCACATCCGGACAGTGTTCATCAAAACATACGAGGACCACGGTTTCGGTGGTTGGATTGCGTCGTTGAAACCTCCAGCGACTCCCGGTTCCGTGCCGTCGGTCCCACCCTCGCTGGAAACGACATACGAATTGATTGGGACAGGCGGGCTTTGTCAGCGCAAAGCTTTGACCGTTCCCGATGTCGGCTACTCGATACTTCCACAGCACCAAGGGCAGGGTTACGCCACCGAAATCGGTGCGGCTGTGCTGAAATACGCCCGCGAAAGTCTAGGCAGAACGGACGTGGTTGGGATGACGAGTGAGGACAATGAGACGAGCAAGCACATTCTACAGAAACTCGGTTTCGTCTATTACGGACTTGTGAAACTGTCGGATTTCGACGACATGACCGTCATGTTCGTTCAACCCGGCGTCACGGAAGTCAAAATACTGCCCCCACCACCAACCAGCGAACCGTCAACCGTGGAGGCCTCCACCAAACCTTCGGACAGTCCTACGTCACCGAGCTCTTTGAGCACTAGTACAGCGGAAAAATAAACCAAATTCTTTCAAGATTGCGTGATTGCTCCGACTTACACTTTTATATAGCGCGTTTTTATATAGCGCGTTTTCTATACTGAGATTTGAAAGATTTTTCGTCGATACTTCGCCGCAGCTTGTTTTATACACACTATACACACACTACGCGTTTTATTCGTCGTTCGTAGATCTGCAAAGAAGTTCCCCCGTGGTACTTGAAACTAATACAGACATCCCCAATATATTCGGTACAATCATTGTGCTGGGTGCAGTAGAAAACAGAGTAAAGGCTTGATTACTGCAATTGCTGGCCCGACAGTAAGCTTGATCACCCCGGACGGACCATCCTAGTCTGCTCCGCCTCCGTCACTAAACGCGCTAGTAGGTCCGTAGCCGGCAACTCCCGAATGCGACTGACACCCTGACCAGCCCACATGGAGATGAAGTCGGAGCGACCAGCACTGACGCAGGCCTTCCGTAACGGTTGAGTCACGTAGTATTGATACGGATAACCCGGGATTCTCCCCTCAAACTGCTCCATCTCCCGCATGAAACGGTTCCGAATGCCGCGGGCCAAACGTCCGGAAATCACTCGTGTATACGCAGTTCCAACGGGCTCCGCGCTGGCTGCTTCGTTCCGGAGAGCAGCTCTATAAGGGGCGCTGGTACCAGACTCTGGGCAGAGCAGGAAGGCAGTGCCCATTGACACGCCACAAGCACCCAGGTCCAGGGCGGCGACGATCTGACTACCATTCATGATGCCACCGGCTGCGATGATGGGGACGTTCTCCTTGACGAGTTGTGGAACAAGTGGGAGCAGTGCGGTGAAAGTGTCATTGGCAATGCTGGACGCGTGAGCGCCGCGATGGCCGCCGGCTTCGCAACCTTGAGCGAAGACGAAATCGACCTACATCATCCAGAAGCACACATTTTTATAATAGAAATTAAGTTCTGGCTGTCCAGTAGAGTACTAGTACATGTATCTCGCCTACAACTTTGTTACTCGTCATACTACCACTACCACTCGTCTACCACTCGTCTACCACTACCACTCGTCATTGGTTCATCCACTCAATCTGACCACTCTGTGTGTAACTCTCCTACTCCAGATTTGGCGCACAGTACCAGCAGAGGATCCATCGCAAATGGAGCACATCGGTCCCTTCAACTGGCTGACCGTTTATTCTAAAGGTCCCTCCGCCGCAGTACTCCGCAAGGTCAACCCGGCCGTCGGCCAATCTGTCTGATTCCCCATCCCTACGCTTGGTCTTCCTCTCTTTTTCCGATCCTGTTCACTTTTCATCTCGTCTCATCCTGCTTGTCTTCCGTCTGCCTCTTCATACTATCTGGCTAGCCAAATTATACCGATATCTAAAAATTGACCATTTCATAGCAACACTAAATGATTTCGAGAGCCAGCCAAGTAAGACAGTAATGATAATACACCATAACGACTAACCGGATCGGGCGAGTCGCGCATGAGTCGCACCTCCGCGGCATTCGTCGCAGTTCCCATCGTCCAAATGCCCCGCTTCCTGCACTCCCGCAGGAAGCCCTCCGGTGGCACACCAAATGTAAAGGCAAACACGGGCGGCTTCTCCTCCAATATCACCTGCAGCTGCTCCTCCAGTGCTTCTCCAAACTTCGTCGGGCTCGGTGGACTGAGCGGCAGACCGAGCTCTTTCCGGTACGGATCCAACAACCTACTCGCTTCCTGGATGATGCTTGGCGAGGGGGGATCCGACTTGCCGGGGGTGAACAAGGCCACGGCAAAGGGTTTGTCGGTCAATTTACGGGTGCTGCGGATTTCGTCGCGAATTCCGTCCGGCGTCAAGTAACCGCATCCTAAACTGCCCAACCCACCGGCATTGGAAACGGCTGCAACCAGCTGCGGCGTGGATGGGCCCCCCGCCATGGGGGCCTGGATGATGGGATATCTAATGCCAAGCGAACGGGTCAAGATGGTGTTCCACATGTTTTAGGCAAGGCAGAAAAAGCAGGATCGCCTGCAAAAGCACGGTATGAAACGATAACATGTTTCCAAGAACGTTTGTTGTGGTTTATTACGCAGTTGCGATGACACAGCTGATCATTCATTTCACAGCTGATCTCGCCACTCCTACATGCTCATGAGTCATGGTCCTACACAGTACAGTGTACACACGTGGCAAAAATCTTGCACTAACCGAGTTAAGCCATTCAACTCGGCATGTATATGAACTATATAAATCGCACGAGTTAAAGGGCTTAACTCGGTCAGCCAAAGTTTTTGTCCCCTGTGTAGTAACGGTACGCAATAATGCGAGTGAGGGCGCCACCAGCGATGCATTTTAGGCTGCCCAGGAATGTGCATTTCCATGGTGTTCGGTCATTTCTTTATAAAGTTAACGAATTCTGGTAACAATGTAAATGGGGACCCTTGGAAGAATCTAATTTACAAGGAAATGTGACCATATGGGCATCGTGGTTACTACACATGTGGCAAAACCCCTCGACTAACCGAGTCAAGTCATTTCACTCGATTAATACGCATATACGCGCTAAATGTCCTAACTCAGTTAGTTGAGGGTTTTTGCCACATAAGTAGCACTCCCTAGCAGTCGACATTTGTGCTAACTACTGACCGTCAGTTTCCGAGACGGCAAGGTGACCGCCACAACTTATCCGAATATAGAAAAAATGGCCGAGCTAGAAAGAGTGATACAGTACGACTATAGAACTGTCGTTAATAAACCTAATGCTCATCGGCGGAAAACTTTACAAAGATTAAGGTTTTCACATCGGAATACGACGAGATAAGATGTCCGAAGCGACCATAAACGAATCCATCCGTAAAGCCTCCGTGTCTTGTTACGAATGGCTTTAGGTGTTGACCAGCCTTCGCTGGTGTAGATAAAACTGCGTCTGCGAACCTCCGGGCAGTTTTACTGTTGCCGCGGGAAAATGATACCAGTTGGTTGCTTCGCCCAATATTTCAGTCGGTACGAGAACAGAATGTACAGAATGACAATTTTTACATGCTCTTGTTTTAGTGCGAACCGAGACGCAACCGCATATCGTAGTTTTATCGTAGTTTTTTGGTATTGTTACACGAACGGTTGAAATCGCCCTTTAAAGCATTGAAGGAAGCATGTTTAAAATCGACCGTAATCAGGGACCCGGAAGCCCGGGTCGACGTCGCCGAGCTCCTAACAGCGAGTCCGCCGTCGATGATGTCCAACAGCTTCATGAGGAGAAAGGTAAGAAATGGTTCACGGAGATGAATGCAGTCAACCCGAAGCTCCTACCCGGAATGCAAACCGACGTGGAAGTGAGCGACATCATCGCCAAACGCAAAACAGACCGCCACGACTTTATTCTTCTAAACACGTAAGTCCACGGTTAATTTGTATGTGACAGATGTGTAACGGTCAACAAAGATTTTCATGAGGTCTCAAATCAGTCGTTGAGGCACGAGTAATGGCGAGTCTGCTTTTCAGGACTGCGTTTGGGAAGGTCTTGGTCTTTGACGGAACGATCCAGATAACCCAAAAGGACTGCTGGTATGACGTACTTCATCCGCGGCTTTAACTTTTAATTTATATATATATATAATGAGATATATAATGAGAATATACATATGTATGTATATATAATGAGGATTTAATAATTATGGCACCTGTAATCGTACTTATAGGACTTACTACGAGATGTCAACGCATTTGCCCCTGACATGCCACCCCAATCCGAGGAAGGTGTTGATTGTCGGAGGGCTGGACGGTTCCGGTTTGGCGAAGGAAATTTTGAAGCACGAATCGGTGGAATCGGTGGACCACGTCGAAGACGACGAAGAAATGGTCAACCTGCTGAAGAAGCACTTTCACGCCTCGGGCTTCGACTATGACAACCCAAAGTTTAAGTACCATCCGGTGGACGCCAAGAAGTTCCTCAAGCTACACCAGGGGGAGTTCGATGTGATCATTAGCGATTTCTCGGTACCACCTCGTACGTACCAGATGTTATTAAATTTACCACTTTCCGTTCGATAGACCTGGACCACAAAAAAATCTATAAAGTGCCTGCATATAAACACGCATTGACAACCTTAGTGTTCTGAATTTCCTTTATTTCCTTAATTTCTCTGCAGCGAATGCCGACGGACTCTTTGGCGAGTCGTACTTCGAGCTGGTTAAGGATGCTTTAAAACCGGATGGAATAACCATAACGCTGAGTAAGTGGCGGTGTCAGGACCATGCAAGACCTTTGACTATTGCAATTGATGATCGCTTTCCTTCCCACAGCTTCGGGTATTTGGGTAGAGATGCGACGACCCACGAGAATATTGACAGAGAAGATCCGCTGGTTGCGAAATCTCTTCCCGTCCGTCGACTACTACGGTTTTAACATCCCGTCTTGCGCTTCCGGCCAAGGCGGAAATATTATCTGTTCCGTGACTCCGGTGAGTTCCCAGACAGCTGAGCAGGCGTCTTCACCGACGATCTGACTTTTGGGCGATTTTCACAGACGCATTTCAAAATCTCTCCAATTTCTATTCCAATTTAGTTTAATATTAATGATAGTTAAACAATTTATTTCATCGGTGAATCTCCGAGAACTTTTTTTACGAAATTTGAAAGTTACTAAAACACTGGCATACTCCGTGGCGATTCTTCGAAATGCACTAAATGAAATTATTCTGTGAGCATCGTATCCCGAATTTCATTTGAAATCGATGAGCGTCAACTTAATATTTTTCGTGGATAAGGGGGCGGAGCTATGAACAGTTTTCCAAAAGGACCAAAAATCCCAGTGAAGCTTTCCAGAGTTGGCATGTAGCTCCTCCCCCTGATATCCGAAAAATATTTGGATGATGCCAGTGGATTCCCAATTAAATTTAAAATGGGGCAGCATCAAAATAATTATGTTTAGTGCATTTTGATAAATCGCCATTTTTACAGTGAAGAATACTAAATTAATTTAGAAAAATTGGAGAAGTTTTAAAATCACGTCTCTGAAAATCGCCCCAACGTACAAACAGAGATACAATGAACGATAAGATTGAGTACACTGGAGGGTCCGGGATTTAGGCAAAAGGGACGGAGCAGGCAGTGGTCAGGTGGTTGATTGTTCAATTGTTTGAAAATCACCCCTTGCCCCGCCCCTTTTGTCCATTCCCTGGACCCTCCAGTGTACTCTATCTTGTCGTTGACTGTAGGTGCAGTTTAACCCGATACTTACCAAATACGATTCTGCATTTTTCTAGGGAGTAGATTTTCGTCGACCAGAAAGACCGCTGTCGGAGGACCAATTGGCTGACTGGTCACTCGGCTACTATAATTTGGACATTCACGCCGCTGCGTTTGCCTTGCCACAGTTTGTCAAGAACCAGCTCTACCCAACTGGAAGGCATTCAGACTTTGCGATTTACCCGTATCAGTAATTGGGGGAACATTCAATACAGAGATTTGAACGGTCGCGTGGTTCGTTTCTGTTCCGGATTCTCTCTCAGAATAGTTGGTATCTGAGTAGAAACTGACAAGGTGATGTAGTTTCGAAAGTAAGCACATATCACGGAAGATGAATCTATAATACAACCCACCAACTGGTGTTACAACCTGGTGTTATAATACAACCCACCAACCATAACTCGCTCTAAAACTGCAGCACCATGTCACACAAAAAATAAAACTTGCGAATTCAACAAACAATTAAAACGTTTTAAATAAGTCCAACAAAAATAAACTTCAACTTTTTTGCTGAATGAGCGAGAACAAGAAAACTGAAATCTGGAAGGCTTGGGGAAGGATCAATTTTCACCGCCGCTGGTCTAGGAGGAATCAGCGGGGGAGGGAACTTAAGGAGCACCAGTCCTCTCGGCGTACGTTCGGGAAACAAACTCCACGAAGCTGATATTTTCACGCGATTGTTTCCGCCAAATTCGCTGAAGGTCCTCGTACTCCTCATCGTCCAGCAGCCAAACACCAGGCCCCATATCTTTATCCGGTATGTCGCCCAATTCTGCCCTGAAATGGCACTAGAATAAAATCATATACAATGACCTCGCGAAGCGTCTATAATCTACAAAAAAATGCATCGTCGCCCAAGTCACCAATTCTAATTATTTACCAGCGATCTGCCTGCAGTCTGTACATCTGTCAATATTCCTGCATGTGTGTACGTCAGTCTGTCTGTCTGTCTGTCTGTCTGTCTGTCTGTACGTCAGTCTGCCTGCCTGCCTGTCTGTCTGTCTGGTCTGTCTGCCTGCCTGTTTGTCTGCCTGCCTGTTTGTCTGTCTGTCTGTCTGTCTGTCTGTCTGTCTGTCTGTCTGTCTGTCTGTCTGTCTGACTGTCTG
>LRSR01004915.1:7762-17762 GCA_001579985.1 Hypsibius dujardini | reverse complement strand
CACTCTCCGTATATACCGCACCGTCGCGATTTCAAGGGACAGCTAAGCGCCGCCTCAGTGCAGCACACACACACACGCACACCGGGTTTAAATATACGGCGCAAGGCGGGCGGAATGCACGCCCTAGGGCACTCTACTGTCGCTTGAGATCGCGACGGTACGGTATACACGCGCATCCGTGTTGTGTTCCTACTTCGATTGTGCTATTGTGGTGTTGCCGTTTAAATGTGCATTAAGGCGTGGAGGGCTTCAGGGCCAGGCGGCCGAGAACTTTTTATCGGGAACCCAAACAGATAAGAAAGCCCTCTCGGATGGAGAAAAAGGCCGATCGCGAGTCGCGCGAACACAACTGCGTCGTTGACGTGTCTGGGTCTGAAACAGTATGAGGTGGAGTCTGTATTTCGGCTCACCCTCCAATTGGTCAATAAATCGGCTCACTCATAAGTTTCTCCTTCATTGCAGGTGCTTGATTGTTTGATTTTTTGTACTTTATCCTAGTATAGTCTGAAAATCAAACAATCAAGCACATGCATTCAAAGAGAAACCTATGAGTGAGCCGATTAATCGACCAAGTGGAGGGTGAGCCGAAATACAGACTTCCCCTCGTACTGTAATGAGTAGCGCCGTAATATAAATGTCTCAAATGCCGAGAGTAAGAAAGGTCAAGTCGAGATTTGAGCCAATTACCGTATTCCCCCGATCTCAAGGGACAGTTAAGCTCCACCCCCTTCAGTCATCGGTTGACTGTTCCATCGGATTCACTGTGTCGTGATTGGTTGAAATTTAAGCGCAACTTGGCAACGATTGATTGATTGATTACGCGGGATTTCTTGACGCACGCACTGAATTAGTTGATTGATTGATTGTAGGTAAACAATAGCAAACGGTCATGAACAGATAAGATCCGGGGTGGATCAAATTGACTGGTAGGGCAAAAAAGTGTCCATTGAGATCGGGGGATTACGGTAATCGAATTTACAGTAGTAAATTTCGCGTATCGCAAAATCCGCCCTGATGGGATGTGCAGCTGCAACAGGATCGCGTCTCGTTGAGCGCGAGCGTGCACTTGAGAAATCTGACCAGCTGGTGTGTGTGGCTGTGGCTCTTTTCGATCTGGAGGAGGGCGAAGCAGAGACAGCCGCCTCGACCGATTTCTTTCACTTTTAAAAGTAACGTGCGCATTAATACTTTCAACAGCGGGGCGCTTTGACGCTTTGACGCACGGTTGGCAAGCCAAGGAGCGAATACAAGGAAACTCCCGACACCGGCTATTCATTCATCCGAGCAAAAAATCCATTGCAAACAGGAATAACAAAACATTCTAATATTTAATGTAAATCTCAGACAAAAAAGACAACGAACTACCCTTTTCAATTTAATTTAAAAATGGCGTAAGAAAACAGACATGAATTGTCTGTCTGTTTTTGAAGTATGAAAAAAGACCCGAATCTGCGTCGCAAGATCGAGACAACGATCATGTCTTTTCCTCCGAGGTGTGTCTTATCTGCCTGTGTTGTCTGTCTGTCTGTCTGTCTGTCTGTCTGTCTGTCTGTCTGTCTGTCTGTCTGTCTGTCTGCTGTCTGTCTGTCTGTCTGTCTGTCTGCCTGTCTGCCTGCCTGTCCGTCTGTCTGTCTGTCTGTCTGAAAATTTCCCAATTTTTGGTCGGTATTTTGGTATATCGCTTTCTGATTGGGCGCGTCCAGGCAAAGACTTTTATCTCCGCGTGTCCGGCCTCTTTCCGTCATTTCCTCCTTCCCTCTGCTTCTTTTCCGTCGAAATCAACCGTCCAACGGAAGAATCTCTTAAGACCATCTACCCGCGCCGGTACGAATGAATTTAGGAGGCTTGTCTGTGACCGTCTGGGCGGCACCGAGATACACACACGAGAGAGAGAGTGAGTGAGTGAGGGAGAGAGAGTGAGTGAGAGGGAGGGAGGCAAGACAGACAGACAGACCGTGGGCGGCACCGAGATACAGACACGAGAGAGGGAGGGGGAGAGAGGCAAGACAGACAGACCGTGAACTGCAGAGCATTGTCGAAAATCGCAGCTTATGGTTATGACACACGTGGCAAAAACCGTGCGCTAACCGAATCAAGCACTTCAACTCGGGGGCTGTGTGCGACAGCCCTTCAACGAGTGTAATGGCTTAACTCGGTTAGCGCACGATTTTTGCCACGTGTGTGTACAATTTTCGCCTGCGTTTTTCAGTCGTTTGCAACTGAGTGTGACTGACTGCCTGTCTCCTGGCTTTCGCCGGCAACTGCCTGCCTGATTGCCTGCCTGCCTGACTGCCTGACTGACTGACTGACTGTCTCCTGGCTTTCTTTTGCGCCATCCCGCCTTCCTTCCTGCTCTACTCTTCGCAGCTGTTAAGCACGTTTTGATCCCTGACTGACTTTTTGGCGCTGCTTGCGCATCGCGGACCGTTGAGTGACACTTCTCGTCTGCGGCGTCCGTTGTTACCGCGTGATTCTTGTTGATCTTTGGATTTTATTTGAATTTTGTTTTTGGAATTTTTGTTTTGGAATTTTTTTGGATTTTTGGATTCCCGTATTTGCTGTTGCACGTGGATCTAAATCGCGCCCAAAAAAAGGAATCAGGATACTTTGTACACTCGAAGAGTTTCGGCCACGATCCGCATCTCCTGCGTTTTATGCCCGCAGTTTACGGTTAGCCTTGAACCCGCTGGCATTAATACTTGTCATTTCAAAATGAGCAACAATGTTTCAGTATCTGCTGCTGATTTTATTAATGTTAACCTCTGCTAAATGTCGTTCTCGCTGAAAATGAAGGCTTCCATCACCAATCATCGTGCGATGTAGAATTCCGGGTTGAGCGATTAAACTCATTCACCGCTGGGAAGTTTCTTTTTAATGACAATGAGCGTTTTCTTCATTCTTGCAGGTGAAGCCGTGTCCTTCCCTCCAGCCTCCAGCCTCCACCCTCCAGCCTCCAGCCTCCAGCCTCCACGGTGTGCCGCATCATGTGAGCAGATGACCTTTCCTCGCCTGCACACCGCATAACAGACACACAGACACACAGACACACAGACACACAGACACACAGACAAACGCACAAGCGCGCGCGCACACATACGCACATACGCACACTCGGCATTTCCGGCTAATCGAACGACGGGCCAGGGCGCCCTTGTGCCTGTAACCCCGTTTCCACATAACCTCACTGTCGTCGGCGTCGCGGAAAAGACGAGACACGACACTTGAAGACACAGCGCGGCACTTGAACGACCGTTGGTTGTATCCTGGTCGCTAAATTTCTCTCCCCGTTGGAAGACGGTTGCCTGAGCAGCGTCGGTCGTCAACGACACCGCACACACACGACACACACGAAAATATGGATCCTCAAGGCTGCTTTTCCCCGCCCCTTTCCAGTAACCTCTTGGCCAATCAGACGAACGGCAGTAGCGTCATCTCCGGCTTCCCCCGCAACAACGGGATCCACGATATGGTGGTCTACCCGCGGCTTATCCCGGCATACGACATGCACCCACAACAACCGGCGACAGTTGTAGCTGCTAGTTTTAACCAGGAATCCAGCAACAAAGAAAGAGAAGCCTCGACTTCTCCACATCATCCGTCGGTGGTGAGTAACGAAAACGTCTGTCTGTCTGTCTGTCTGTCTGTCTGTCTGTCTGTCTGTCTGTCTGTCTGTCTATCTATCTTCTTGTCTGTGTGTCTGTGTGTCTGTGTGTCTGTGTATCTATTTGTCTGTCTGTCTGTCTGTCTGGTTGTCTGTCTGTCTGTCTGGCTGGCTGTCTGGTTGTCTGTCTGTCTGGCTGGCTGTCTGGCTGTCTGGTTGTCTGTCTGGTTGTCTGTCTGTATTTGACGTTCGATGCCATTCCTGTAGGTCTATCAGAGCGGGACGCCAAATAAAAAGAACAGCAGCTCCTCCGTCGTGGATGGCCCGGAACCGACGGACATGACGATGGCGCCTCCACCTGGGGCACCCACCCCCGCCAATACTCGGCTGCTGCGGGAGATCCTCCAGCAAGGGAAGAAACACGGGCAAGATTTGGACATGGAGGAGTTGGATGACGATGCGATGAGTCATAGTCCAGCGTCGATGTTCGACGAGGAGGATGATGAAGATCATCATCGTGGCCGGCGGTCCATGACCAAGAGCGATTTGGAGGACGGTAGTACTGACGAAATGGGTGAGAAAGATAAATTTAATGGGCCATTTAATGAATCGTTGAAATATATATTTAACCGTGCTAGGTGGGAATCGTGGTGGTGGTGTGATTCGTCGTACTGGAAGTCCGATGGAACGGTTGACCGTCGGTGGCGGTGGACTGCGGGTGGATTCGCTGTTGGGTTCGGGAATGCGGATGCCGTCTAATGGTGCGAGCTCGGAGAATTCCGAGTCAGCGGCATCGACCTCTTCCTGCGGTGGTGGAGATGGCAGCAGACGAAAGACGAAGCGGAAGCAGATCTACCCCCAGCAGGTTGATGAAGCAGCGAGGCATGGAGGGGCTGCCTTGGTAGCCGAGGTTGGAGGAGCAGCTGGTCAGGAGAAAGACGTCATGCGGAAGCAGTTATCGCTCATGCAGGAGCAGATTGACGTGATGCAGGAACGGTAAGTGGACGGAAACGTGTGAGTCAGGGTTGGCAGACGGACAGGCAAACAAGATGCTAGACACATAGCTGGACATTGAACACACGGTCCAGCAGACAAACACACAACCGTGCACACAAGCAGACAGACAGGCAAATAATTATACAGGTAGGCAGGTAGGCAGGTAAGTAGGCAGGCAGGCAGGCAGGTAGGCAGGTAAGTAGGCAGGCAGACAGGCAGGCAGGCAGGCAGGCAGGCAGGCAGGTAAGTAGGCAGGCAGGCAGACAGGCAGACAGCCAGGCAGGCAGGCAGGCAGACAAACAGACAGATCCAGACTTACAAGGAGGAAGGCAAAGAGACGGGTATATAAACAGACAGGCATACAGGCACATATGCAGATAGACCAATAGACAGACGCGTACCCAGTCAGACAAAGCATAGTATAGTTTACTGAAGTTACAGATAGTCAGACAAATGTCCAGAGCAGGAAACCCTCACGTTCTCTCATAGAACAAGTTTGTTCTGCAGATACGACAGCATTTTCGATGAGAACGAGTCGCATCAAAAAGTCAGCACTGGGTCAAAGCGGAAGCACACCGACGACCGGGACGATCCCATTGACACTGCCATCGCCGTCGGTCTGGCCGCTGCCGAAGCCGGAGTGCGTGCGCCCTTTCTGAAGGGGGTCCGCCGGATGAATGACCGCCTGGCAGCCTTGATCTCCACCGAGATTCACGAAAAGATCAGCCCGATCGTCGCGTCCGTCATCAACAAGTACCTTCAGGGTTCCGCACCTGTCGACACCGGAAAACCCCCGATCCAACTCAGTGCGGTGGACCCGCCTGCACTTAACCATCGGTCAAAAGCGGCGGCAAGTCCTGCGGAACGACCACCGTCGCCACCGCCCATGTCAAAAAAGCAGCCGACCGAGCAGCGAACCAAGCAACCGCTCATCGTCAGTAACGGTGGAGGTGGTGGCGACGACTCTCGCATGTCTCCCAAGAACTTCCCTCCGCTCTACCGCAACTTCCCGGCACATCCGTTTTTCGGCAACGAGAACAAACTCGGCCACGAGTTCAACATTCAGATGTCACAATTAGCGGCGATGGCGGGTGCCGCTCCCACCATGTTCAATCCGAACTTTCATCCGCTTGTGCGACCGGCGTTTTTCCCGGCAGAACAGACCGAAGCGATGCCGCTGGTCGTGTCGCCGAAGAAGAAGCGCCATAAGGTGACCGATACGCGGATTACACCGCGCGGTAGTATGATGGGCAAGATGATGAACGGGATGAAAGAAGACAGTCAAGATGGGAGCAGAAAGTTCTCGCAGGTGAATGGGTTTTTCAGGGAAAACAAACAAACTGATAAACAGACACAGACAGACAGACACATAGACAGACAGACAGACAGACAGACAAACAGACAGACACCCAGACACCCAGACACACAGACAGATAGACCAAACTTGAGAAAAGTATGACTAATCAGAATGTTTTAATTAGACGCCGCCCGTTTCGATGAACACCATGAACTCCATTCTGGGATTCAATGGCAACGGTCATAACCCCTTCGTGGCTCGCAGTTTGGAGATGCACGGACTGAATCACTCCGATCGGTCACCATTCCACCCGCAAGGTGGAATGGATGTTAGCCGATTCGGGCCGACTTTCTTTTTCAACAATCACGGCAGCGTCGAACAACGTGAAGCGTCCAGCCCGTTGGGCGGTAGCGCAGGTACACCTGAAGACAACGACGAGCTCTCCATGGATGCGAGCGACATGGACTCGACGGATATGTCCGTTGGAGGTGGACGACCAGCGACAAATTTCTCACGAGGTAAAGCACTCCAGAAAATGAGACATGCAAATTTTAAACTTAACTTACCGAGAGATAAGTTAAGTTTGCCTTACATAAAGATAGATAATGAGTGGATACTGTAGACTGTCAGGCAAACCAGATAGTTTGATCACACAGAGAAAAAGAGGCAAAATGCAGGTAGATAAATAGAAAGGCAGACAAGCAGACAGACACAGAGACACAGAGATAGACAGACACAGAGACACAGAGATAGACAGACAGACAGACAGACAGACAGACAGACAGTCAGTCAGTCAGTCAGTCAGTCAGTCAGTCAGTCAGAAAAGTAAAGATTGTCGACCAATCAACAGACCTATGTGTCTCCACGGTCTATCTTCCCATGACCCAATTCTCTCAGCTATAGACAGACCGGATTACCAGTGATTAGTTCTGCCTATGACCCCGAAAAATTCCAACTGCGTGAAGACAATAATTCTGTAGCATATTATTTGACCTGGAAAGTTTGGTCGACTGGCCACTGAGTTACCGGCCGTTCGATTGAGGCAGACAGGCAGACGGGCAGACGGTGATCAATGAACCTTAAGTTCTGAATGAGAAAAAGGGAAGGCGATCGAGATAAACATCAGAATATTATATGTCCCCCAAAAATGGGAGCCTCTTTTGTTGTGACAAGAGAAGGGGGAAATCTGAATCTTAAGCGCAACTGCTTGACGGGACAAAAGAAGAAAGGGGGGGGGAACTATAAGCCACGCGACTGGCGTGCGCCGCCGCACAGCAAGGGCGAAACATCTGCCGGGTGGTTTTGAATTTATAAGTATGCCCGGAGTTAGGCTAGCAGACGGTCGGTCTGCGTCTCTGAAAGTACTTTTCTAAAATATGAGGCATTGTTGTTCGGAATTGATGGAAGATCATCTGCTCTCTCTTTGGGAAATAGAGAGACGGACGCAGAGGGATCGATCGATTTTAGACTACTTCAGGGGTGGGAAGAAGGAATATGTATGTGACGCAGACCGTTAAGCACTTTTGTTAATAATATCATCCCGCTCGTTTTCTGTGTCCCTTCGATCGAAAAAGATATTAGCGATAACAATCGGCCTGCCTTGTGGCGCAATGGGAACTGCCTTAATGACTTTGTCTGTCTGGAAATTAATATTTTACGTTTGTCTTTTGTCTCGTTGACAGCGGATTCCCTGACCTACCCGCTATCCTCGACGCTGACGCCGATGCATCTGCGGAAGGCCAAGTTGATGTTCTTCTTCACACGTTACCCGAACTCCGCGACGTTGAAGACTTTCTTCCCCGACATTAAGGTACTGCCTGCGTTCGTATGCAGCTGGCTCGCCGAGCTTAGTTGATGTAACAATTTGACTGTGTTTTTAGTTCAACAAGAACAACACCGCTCAGCTGGTGAAATGGTTCTCCAACTTCCGGTAAGGCAAGGCAGATAAACAGACAGACAGACAGACAGACAGACAGACAGACAGACAGACGGAGTGGCTGACAGACAGGCTGACAGACAGACAGGCTGACAGACGGAGTGGCTGACTGATAGACAGAGAAGCATACATTCATGTATGTTCTAGATAAAGAATTGTCGATCACCTTACAATCAGAACCTCGCCCTTGGCACCTCTACTTCTTCATTTCTGATTTGAATGGAAGGCATTGTCTGTTTTAGTGAGTACTACTACATTCAGATGGAACGAACAGCCAAGCAGCTGCTAGCTGACGGGACTCAGAATGCCGATGAAATTGAGGTCGCCAAAGACTCGGAGCTTTACCGAGCCCTGAACTTGCATTACAACCGGAACAACCACATTGACGTAAGAGCACGACGAAGGAAGCAATGTCTACATGATAATGTGTATTCTCAAAATTAAATGATCTCACGTTGTTACAGGTGCCCGATGCGTTCCGCGACGTGGTGGAGGAGACCCTGAAAGAGTTCTTCAAAGCTCTTCAGTGCAAACGCGACCAAGAACCGTCGTGGAAGAAGGCCATCTACAAGATCATCAACCGGATGGACGACTCCATCCCCGACTACTTCCGGTTACCGCATTTTCTCGAGCAACTCGAGTGATCTCTCTCTCTCTCTCGCAATGGGCGCGGACACTGACTGTAGATCCCTTCCTCTAACCGTCCGAACGAACGGTGTTCCAGACAAAAAAAACCGGCATTCCTGTAACACGACTTCACATTCCTCCCTCTTCCAAGCGTAGGAGGAGGACACATCACATTCTGTACACACTAGTACGCGTCGCATTCCTCCATATAGGCATTCGGTCCTTGTGTGTCTGTCTACAACTGCAGCGCCACCTATAGTCGTCCCTCATCCGTCGCGCGAGTCTAATAAAAACGTCTATCAAATATTGTTCGTTGATTTTTGTCCTTTTATTTTGTGGTGTGTGATGGTTTTCGGTTGGTCTTTTCTAGTCGATAAGACATTTGGTTTTTATATAGAAATTGCTTAGTCTGTTGTGACTTGTGACGGCACGAGAGAGGATTCCCTTCGTTCTCATTTGGCTTCCTTGCTGTCTGCTTTTTCACCACTCGAAGCGGTCTGGTTGTAACCCTTTCTCGTTATTTCTCTCTTATTCTCCCTTCCAGACCGACTTCTCTGCTACATAATCATGATCTGAATACGCGTTTAGTTCCTCTGTTCCTTTTCTGCACTGATATCTGTTCGATGTTCCCGAATATATCCACCCCAGCATAATAAAATTCTGTCTTTAAATGCTCATCCAAAAATCAAATTTCGGTCGACCGAATAGAAGCCAACTTTTTACAGGCGCCCAGCAAAATGGGTGGTCGGAGTTTGAGCCAATTTTGACCGATGTATGCAGCTGTTTCTCACATCGCTTGATTCATTGATTTGACACCAAATAGCCAAAATAATTCAAGTCAATCAATCAATCGACTGAGCAAAGACTGTGCGGTCAAAAACAGCTGCAAGGATTGGCCAAAATGGCTCAAACTCCGACCACCCCATTTTGCTGGGCGCTGGTAAAGGTTTGGCTTTAAATCGGTTGGCCTAAGGTTTTCGTCACGTGTGTAGTCAGTAGTTCATTTATTCGTTGAGGAATATAAAAAACACGGGTAAAAAACATCTTTGCAGTTTCTACTGGACCACGGAACATGCTAGTAATAAAACTGTCAAATGAAACGAAAGAGTATGTGTCAAACAGGCTGATCAGGCCTTGGGCGGCGGTGGCGGGCCCTGGTTCTGGTTGCGGGTCTGCGAGCTAGCGAATTCGGAGTAATCGATGTAGCCGTCGTTGTTGCGATCGTCGTCGAGGAAGATGGCGTCCACGGTCATGCTGAGCTCATGATCAGTCAATACCCGGGTCCCTTCCACGGACGGGACCTCTGGAAGGGGGAATAAAAGATTCAAATCAGTATTGAGAGCAAGACAGAGTGTCTAGACAGACAAGCAGACAAACAGCCAGCCAGACAGACAGCCAGACAGACAGTCAGCCAGACAGCCAGACAGACAGACACATAGACAGACAGGTTAACAGATAGACAGACAGGTTAGCAGATAGACAGACAGACAGATAGACAGACAGATAGACATACAGATAAACAGACAGACAGACAAACAGACAG
>LRSR01004915.1:2762-5262 GCA_001579985.1 Hypsibius dujardini | reverse complement strand
GAAATTTTGACTTCCGCAGTCGTCGCCACCATGCCGTGGTATTTTCCCTGGTCGGATGCGATCAAGCTCCGTGCTTGTCGCTACCTCCTACAGCGATATCTGGGGCAGTTTCTGCAGCATAAAATTGATTTGAATCAGCTGTCCGTAGACTTGTACAGCGGCAAAGGCGTCGTCAAAGATGTCCTTTTGGATGTCGAAGTAAGCGCGTTGACTTACTCATCATCCCTTTTGCTTGATTGATTGATGATGCGTACAACCATCTCAGGCCTGTAGTTGTCCATTGATTAATTGATTTCCCATATTCAAGGCATTTGATTGATTGATTGATTAACAAAAAATCTAATAATGCAGAGTTATATGCGTTGATTGATTGTTGTTTTCCTTCAATTGATTGATTGATTTAGCATATTGAAGGCGCTTGATTGATTTCCCATGCAGAGTTATATGCGTTGATTGATTTTTGTCCATTGATTGATTGATTTCGTATATTGAAAGCACTTGATTGATTCATTGAAAAGAAAGTTAGTAATGCAGAGTTATATGCGTTGATTCATACATTGAAAAAATGTCTATTTATTTGATTGTTTTCCGAAGCGCCGTAGTTTTGCTTGATTTTGGCTCTTGATTGACTGATTGATGCTGAGCACGTCTTTTGGATTCATCTGTCAGCTCATCAATGACACGTTTGAGGCGGCCAATCTCCCCTTCGAGATTGTGGACGGATTCATCGGGAAGGTCTCGGTGGAGATACCGTGGTCGGCGTTGCTGTCCGAGAGTACACACGTGGAGATTCAAGGGCTGGAAGTCACGCTGAAACCGAAACAAGTTGCTGAAAAATGTGAGTTATTTTTTTCCTTTCGATTTTGCCAATTTGTGTAGACATCGACATTGATTTAACGTTGATTTATTGATTTATTGATTGATTGATTGAATGATTGATTGATTGATTTATTGATTGATTGATTGATTGATTTGACATTGACATGTTAATATTCGATTACTTTGTTTACACACTCAGGAAGTGTAATTCCTCTTTTTACATAATAAAATACGTTTAATTTAATGAAATGAAATAAAATTCTGATCTACGTTGCCTTTTCTTCAAATTTCAAATGCGTTGTACAAATGCTTAAAACTATTATCAATCCTCGAGTTAGTGAGAAATATATTTTACAATATATTTAGTTCATGAACTGACTAATGAAATCATCGATCGCACGTGCTAAAACATGTGCTGTGCGCATGTGCTCTGCGTGTGTGCTCTGCGCTTGTGCTGTGCGCGTGTGGTGTGCGTGTGCTGTGCGCGTGTGCTGTGCGCATGTGGTGTGCGCATATGCTGTGCGTGTGTGCTCTGCGCTTGTGCTGTGCGCTTGTGGTGTGCGCGTGTGGTGTGCGCGTGTGGTGTGCGCGTGTGGTGTGCGCGTGTGGTGTGCGCGTGTGGTGTGCGCATGTGGTGTGTGCGTGTGGTGTGCGCATGTGGTGTGCGCTTGTGCTGTGCGCTTGTGCTGTGCGCATGTGCTGTGCGCGTGTGCTGTGCGCGTGCTTTTTTCTGAATTCCCTGTAAAATTAATAGACAATAATGAAGAATTCTGTTATATTTAAGTATAGACAGTTGACTCTAATTCCTGTAAGTACCGATTATTTTTTATGAATTCCAGTATTGAATTTATGAATTTCTTGTTCAAAGAACGAGCACGGCACATGTTTGTGTGTTGCGATGTCTGTGTGATTAAATCGCTCTCCGAAACTGATTAGGGACTACGGTTTCTTTGTTTGCAGCGGTAATGCTGAGCTCCATGTGGGGCAGCATGACCAAGTCCAGTATGCAACTGGCGGAGGAGTGCCTGAAGGAGGAGGAGCGCACGAAGCGGTCGCAGCCGAGCCAGTTTGAGGGATTGGAGAAGTTTGCTCAAGCCATCGATATCGTCCTGACGCGCATCAAGGTCGACTTCACCGACATCATCATCCGGCTGGAGCAAGTACGGGATGATTCGAAAACGAGAGCCGTCGCTCTGGAAGTCAGGATCAAAAAGTACGCATTCGAAGATTAATTGTCTGTGGTCAGTTGGAAAATTGGTTTCCTGTCTGAACAGACTGCGATACTTTGACGAAGCTGCAGCGGAAACCGGGTTGGACGACGAACAAGGGACGTACCATCCTTTACCCATCGCCAATAAATGCTTCTACGTGGAAGGGTTCACCATTTATTCGGACGAGTACTCCTTGAAGCCGATGAACGCCTCGACTGTGACCCTGTCACCGGAAATCAGCTCCAGTTCCGCCTCTCTTCACGTACGATTTTCGCCCGATAGACAGGCAGACAGACACACAGACACACAGACACACAGACACACAGACAGACAGACAGACAGACAGACACACAGACACACAGACACACAGACAGACAGAGAGACAGAGAGACAGAGAGACAGAGAGACAGAGAGACAGAGAGACAGAGAGACAGACAGACGGACAGGCAGACAGACAGACAGACAGACAG
>LRSR01004913.1:0-17572 GCA_001579985.1 Hypsibius dujardini | reverse complement strand
GTACTTTGATGACGAGCTCTGACGCTAAGGGGGTGGGGGTCCAGCCGTGGCTGACGTCAGCATATATCGTTTCCATTTTTCGCCAATTTCCAGCCTCCGCTGGAGTTTTTATCGTTTTTGAGCTTTTTTGTGTTCTCCATCAATTCAACAGTCAATTCTCCATCAATCTCGACGGAAACGATGGCGCTTAAACGGGTAGGATAGAAGTGCCATTTTGAGTTTGTAGCAAAGTTGTCGAACGCGACTTGCCAATAATTATTTTCCGTTGACAAAAAAAGGAACTTTCTCTCTACGATGAATTTATGAAATCGTATTGAGACTTTCGCCCGGATTTGGTCAAGACAGTCCAGCATGAAAAGTTTTAGCAGATGGAGGGGGGTCGGCTCGAGCTGACGTCAGTGCCTGAGGAACAAGGGAGGTTTAGGAATTTCTGACGAGCTCTGACGGAAGAGAGGGAGGAGTAAGGTCGCCTAATATCAGGCGCTGACGTCATTGTTGAATGATCCCTTATAGAAAAACATACGGAAATATACATTTTTTTTTAAAAGAAAAAGAAGCCCCTTGCACATCCATTTTTTGTCGTTATTGGGCGGATTAGGGGTGTACGTATGTCCCACGAATGATAACCATATGGGCGATTGGAGGCGGGGGAGAGGATGTATTTTACTCGTAACTCGTATTTATTTTCTTTGTTTTATTTAGATTGAAAAAATGGATTAAATTTTGTTTTTATGAAAAATATTATTTCGACTAGAAAATGGACAACGTGTGGTCGTACCTGACTCAGCGCGGTCGTTCACTTGTTGCCGGCAATTACGGTCATCGCCGAACAGAAGTGAACTACTATGACGAAGACGAGAATGAATGGGAAACCATGGAGGCTGCTGTGAAGGACGTGTGCGGGTTCCGTCTTCGTTGTTATCGTTTGCATGTCACGCAGGTGGCGAAGGACATGATAGACGAAGACTATAAGCCGTATTTTGTGCGGGTGAGCAAACGTTTGGAGGAGCAGCGGAAACAGTTGAAGGAGCAAAAAAAGCAGATAGAGCAGCAAAAAAAGGAGCTGCAGCAGCAAAAGAAGGAGCTGCAGCAGCAGCAGTTGTGGCTGCTGTCGCAGAAGCAAGTGTTGAAGAAGCTGAGAAAGCAATTGGAGCAGCAGCAGCAGCAGCAGCAGTAGTAGGGAAAAGATGATGTCTTTGTGCAACGTTTCGTATTTGATTTCAGCATTGTTTTGTCTTTAATGTCGTAATGGTGGTGGGTGAAGTGGGAGGGTGATGGGTTTCCTTAGGGAAAACACTTCAACCAAAATAGGATAGGGGCTAAATAGGGAAACTAAAATTAGGGTATATTCATTGTTTCGGAAATGAAATTTAGAGAGAAATAACCATGAGGTTCTGCTACTTTTTACAGTAGCAGGACACCGTTTTTAATTTAGAAGTCATGTCCGGTGAGAAACACCAACCTTCATCGTCGTCGGAAATTCCGAATGCGGTCGATATTCTCGCACCGGATACTCCACCGCCTGAAATTCTCGCTCCGGATACTCCACCGCCTGAAATTCTCGCACCGGATACTCCACCGCCTGAAATTCTCGAACCGGATACTCCGCCGCTTGAAATTCTCGCACCGGAAACTCCTCCTGTAATGTAGCCTGTTTCTGTGCGTGTTTTGTCCGCAGAAGCTCCAGGTACCATTAAGGATAACGTGTTTACGCTGGGACAAGAAGGCTCGTCAACGAGCAAGGTATGAATCGTCGGGTTTGAAAAAATAGTCATCAGGGAAAACAATAAGGCTTTAGAATTGTAACACCTGTGCCTATAATTTCAATGTTTTTCTATTGGTAGAAAATGTCGGAGGAAGGAAAACGTCGGTTCAATGAAACCAGTCGACAGGCAGCTCAGGCACGTCAGGCAGAGACGAAGGCACGGAAAAGTCTGGAAATGGAAGACCTTGAATTCGGAGCTCCTGCTGATGCTGCGAGTCAGGAAGCTAAACGATCTAAGATGGAGGCAAACCGACAAGAAGCCCTTCAACGCAAGGCTGCCTTCTTGGAACGGAAACGTCAAGAAGCGGAAGATACCGAGATATGCACAGTTGTTGCGGCATGGAGTCTAGTGCAACTCGAGGCAGAACAGCCGGAAAATGATGCATGGATGCTGAGTGCTGAGAGTTAGAATCCGGTGGAGAAGGGTGAACACATACCAAGGCCAATGCTGGTGATTGAAAGCACTGATACTGTGACGAGCAACGTTGGCGAAGCAGGGAATCAACAGTCAGCCGAGGATCACCATTCCGATGACATGACCGGAGTCTTAGACGGGGAGGAACACAACAATGATGCAATTGAACAGGTGGGCGGTGGAAATATCGAACAAATCGGTTTTGCTGAAAACGATGCGAATGAACATGGAGAACCAGATTCCGACTGAGATATGACGGAGGTCATCTCCGATCATCTCGACGTTGAACGTATAAGTCGTCGCCGCGTAGCCAAGTGAAGTACTATCTCTGACCGCTACAACATCACGACCTATGGATTGGAAGACGTTCCAGCGAATCAGAAACTCGATGTTATTGTGGCTGTTTTACAATACGTCCGTGATTATGTTCTGGCAAATGCTGCCGACGATGAAATCTGTCGTCTTGCTGTCGAGGGCGGCACTCTAGAACGTCCGATCTGGTGTCCTCCCACTATGAAGTCGCAGCTGAGTATTGAACGTTGGATGGCTGAAGTGGAGCGTGTACTGATGTCCCATGAACAGTTCAACCTGGCCGACAACTTTTCAGTTCGGTTTGAAAGAGCAAAACTTGTCGGTGGAGGCTGCATTCCTGGGGACGGTGATCTGATCAGTCAGCAAGTGAAAAGTTTGAGGTGTGTCTTTCAAATTCAGAACGAGGACAATCTCTGCATGGCCCGAGCATTGGTGGTGGCTAAGGCTCACGCTGACATTGATGAATCCAATCCAGAGTTGCGGAAAGAAGGCATGAAGGTCTACAAAAAGTTGGGTAAGGCTACCGGCCCAATGCGTGCCTCACAAAAGAAAACAGCGTTGGAGCTCGTTCGCCTAGCTGGGATCACAGACATGAAAGCTCCATACACACTGGCAGACCTTCCAAAGTTCGAGGCGGTTCTTCCCGGGTACCAGATTACAGTGCTGAGTTTCACTAACGGGAAGGGAATAACTTACAAGAGCGAGGCCACAGGGAAACCACTAATGCTGCTCCAGCGCAACAATCACTTCGACGTCTGTACTTCAATTGCTCCCTTCTTTGGAAGGAGTTACTGGTGCCGCAACTGCGACAAGGGGTACGATCAGCGCACACTCCACCGATGTCAGTTCATGTGTCAGATGTGCCTCCGTCAAGATTGTCCGAAGGAGATGGACTCTTTCATCTTCTGCACGTCCTGTTTACGCGAGTTCCCTGGCCAAAGCTGTTTCGATCACCACTTGGCCACGACGGCTGGTGGATCTATAATTAACGGAACGGAGATTCCGAGTTTGTGCAGCCAAATTAAGCGATGCGCAAATTGCCGCATGACATTTTCTCTTCAGCATCGTGAGGAGGGAGCCAAACACCAATATGGTGGTAAGATTACAATTTCGTCAACCGATTACTTTAAATTCACATAGTAATATTTTGTCTGCAGAAACTTTCTGCAAGAATTGCAAAACTCACGTCATACCGGGAGATCACCAGTGCTACATCATGCCCATTAAGTTTAGTTCAGCACAACGGAAGAAGCATCGAGAGACCGAGTTCTTGTACTTTGACCTGGAGACGTTTACTTCAGCAGACGGGACATTGATTCCTAATCTGGCGGTATGGATATCGTCGTGTGCTGAGTCTGACATTTTGCTCTGAGTAATTTCTTCGATCATAGGTCGTCCAGAATGGTTTCGGTGAATGCGTATATTTCCCCAAAGCGAATGAGCCGATCGGAAGAGACATCAGTGATGAACTCTGCAAGTTTCTCATCAGTCCACAGTTCCACAACTGTATAGCCATAACCCATAATTTCAGCGTAAGTACTTTCTTGAATTTGTACACATGTTTTTGTATTGACGTTATTGTGTGACTAGGGCTTTGACGGAATGTTCATCTTGAAATGGTGCCTGGCCAATGGTATTATCTCGCAGAAGCAAATTATGAACGGAACCAAGATCATGCAGATGGACATTTGCAATCCAATCTTGGGTATTAACCTTCGGATTCGTTGTTCTTACAGGCAAATTTCGTTAAAGTTGATTGACTTCCCGGCAGCTTTAGAACTGAAAGACATGAGCAAGGGTGACTTCCCGCACCGCTTTACCGTTCAGAGAACTGGAACAGGGTCACACCGTTCCTCAGCAAGGATGATTTCGGTTACCGGGGATTGTCTGCCAAGGACAAGACTTACTTCGATCAGTGGTATGCAGGAGAGAAGCAAGCCAAGGACGGCCGATACGATTTCAATGCGGAGCTCCGTGACTACTGTAAGAGAGACGTGGACGTTTTGAGGGAAGGATGTCAGGAATGCCGAGAGATCTTCATGGAGATCAGTGGCGGAATATGTCCCTTCAATGCTGGGCTCACCATCGCAAGCCTCTGCAGCGTCATCTGGCGTTTCAAGTTTTTAGAGGAGAATCTCGTCGGATTAGTGCCCAAATTTGCAGGCAATCGGAAGCAGTCCCATCGGGCTAGGCAGTGGCTTGAGTGGAAGGCCCACTTGGAAAACGTTGAGATCATTTTCTAACGAGCGGGCGAGAATTCAAAATTGGACCCTACTACGTTGATGGATTCTGCGAGACAAAGAACAAAGTGTTCGAGGCGCACGGTTGCTTGTGAATTTACAAATGTTTCGGTCATGACATGCACTCAGAAATATTTTTTGTCCTGTAGTTGACATGGTTGCCCGACTTGTTTCGACAAGGATACTATTCATCCCATCCGTCAAATCCCTTACGACAACATCTACCAGGACACCAAAGAACGGACCCAGTACCTTCGTGACCAGGGATGTGACGTTGAGGAAGTTTGGGAGCACGACTTCAAGCGAATGCTGAAGGACAACAAGGAGATGCAGACTTACATCAAAGGCCTGGTGTTTGAAGAGCAACTTGTTCCGCGCGATGCGTTCTTCGGAGGCCGAACCAACGCCTTGAAGCTATACCACAAGTGTGAGGAGAACGAGAAGATTTTGTACTTGGACGTCACTTCTGAGTAAGGTTCGTCTTTTTTTGTGACAAACTTGAATTGAGAAAAGTGTCATACAGGTACCCATATGTCAACAAGAAGTGTGCATATCCTGTTCGGGAGTGCCAGATAATCCGACAGGACTTTGGAGATGTGCGCGACTACTTTGGAGTCATGAAGCTGTCAATTGACCCACCGAGAAACCTCAATATTCCGGTCCTCCCCATGCGTTGCAACCACCAGTTGGTGTTCACCTTGTGCCGTACCTGTGCTGAAACGCTGTCAACAGTTCCGTGCAACTACTCCAAGGACCAGCGGAAGTTGATTGGCACCTGGTGCACTCCGGAAATCCACAAGGCCCTGGATAAGGGGTACGTGGTCGACGAGATTAAGGAGGTGGGGCACTTTCCGGAGCAGCGATTAGGACTCTTTGCTCCCTACATCGATCCCTTCTACAAGATCAAGACCGAGTCAAGCGGATACCCTGCTGAAGTGGTGACGGAAGAGGAGAAGGACAGATACATTGCCAGCTTCGAGCAGCACGAGGGCATCAAGTTGGACAAGGCCAAGATTAAGGAGAATAAGGGCATGCGCTGCGTCTCCAAGTTGTTCCTCAATAGTTTTTAGGTAAGTTTTATTTGTTTGTACAATTTGCGTAAATTTGTTCGTACAGTTTTTCGTACTTGGCATAGGGTCGTCTTGGCATGCAGGAAAATCGCAGCAACCGTGTCTTCATCAATGAACCAATCAAGTCCTACGAGATGCTGTCAAACGGTGAAAACCTTGTTTCCGGTTGGGACTTTATCAACGACGACGTGGTCACTGTCCAGTTAAAAAAAGAGCAGAGCTTTGTAGAAAAAAATCCCACCACCAATGTCATTCTAGCCGCTTTTACCACTTGCTGGAAAGCGATAAATCAAGTTTTCACCATTACCAAACTTTAAATATTATCATTTCAGGGCACGTCTTCATCTGTACAAATTTATGGAGCAGCTTGAAAACCATTACCCAGGGCGGATTTTGTACTTTGGTAAGCACTTTTCTGGATTCTGGTGTCAAGCTCTGATTTTGTTTTGTTGTTAAACACCGACTCGCTGATCTTTGTTGTTTAACACCGACTCGCTGATCTTTGTTGCCCGCGACACCGATGAATGGGAATTAGAGACCAGGCACTATTTGGGAGATCTAGTCAGCGAACTTAAACCTGGACAGCACATTGAAGAATTTGTTTCCTTGGGAGCCAAGTAAGAATATGTCAAAATGTAATTAATCAAAAATAGAGACTTTCATAAACTTCTTGGTAGGAGCTATGCCTACCTTACCAACGATGGTAAGCACATTACCAAGATCAAGGGCTTCACTCTGAACGGTGGGACGGAAGAATTAATCAATTTTCCCGTCATGCTGCACTTGTTGGATGAGAAGGAATCGACCATTGCCGTTCCGCAGCGGAACTTACGGCGCTATATCAAAGCCGTAGCTATTAAAGAGGTTCAGACAATGAAGAAGTGCCGCTCCTACTACAAAAAACGTGTCATTTTGGATGGTCATCTTACTGTCCCGTTCGGTTTTTGTGCGGACTAGTGTTTTAATAGTTGTTGCAGTTCATGGTAACCATTCTCAGTATCTTGTTCATTTTTACCGCCCAAAAAATTACACTTTCCACTGTGAAAAAGAACAGCTGAACAGTTTTTTAGCTTAACACGCATGCCAGGGAATAATTCTGGATGATATTCTGCATTTTTTAGCTGTAAGCACAAGTCTTCCAGTCGCATAAAAGAACCGAAATTGCATGTGCCGACCACATTGACTACTTTAAAGTTAGTAATAAAAGTCGAATAACCGATACAGTTTAAAATGTCTGAAAAATGCCGGATCAAAGCATGAACAGCGTATTTCGATCGGGCTCCATTGACCGTAATTTTTCCGTTCCGGTACAGTTGACAGTGAGCTTTGAACGGTTCCAAAATCCTAATTAAATGTCCAGAAAAGCGATGAGGAACATATTGCGCCATCGAGATCTTCCGTTCAATCCTTTCCAAATTTAGGTGGGCATTAAGTAGGGCTGTGGCAACGACGTTGGTGACTCGTGTAGTCATAGCCCGAAAACAACGGCTTTGTTCAAAGTCGTCTTTTTCAGTTGTGTCAGTTTGTCAAAGGTCGGGCATCCCAAGTTTTCCAAGTCTGTTAAATGTCCCTACTGGTATGGAAAATAAGTGTCCAACAGCTGTTCCTTTTGGAAACCCTTGGTGAAGAAGGTCAGGCGAGTCGTTCAAACACCCAGGAATAAGATGATGTCTTCAAGGGCGCTCCGTACTTGATCGTGCTGATACATTCCAGGCTCACCCCAGTTCAAGCCATGAGATTTCTTTGCTTGAAGACGCAAGTAGCTATGGTGATGTTTTGCCCAGGGCGGAAGATTGAATGTAACTTCGATGGACTTTCCGAGAGTAGGAGCAAAGAATGTTAACGTTTTCAAATGATTCACAGAATTAATAACGACCCAATCTGCTTCAACAACCACATTGTGCTCCATTCTGCTCGGGTTTTGTCGGGGAATGCAAATTTTTTTTAAGAGCTGAGAAAAGTGTAGTCACTTTAATAGCAAATTGAGTTACCCGACAACATGATGAGACAGATAACCCGACAGCATGATGAATCAGATAACGAAACAGTGTAATCTAGGGTGAAAAATCAACGTGAAAATTAGTTGGCACTCCTCAAACAGACGTGGAGAAAATTGAGCAGGAACTCCTTGTGAAAGTGATGCAACCCGAAAATGCTTTGCGTCTGTATCCAAAGTGGGTCAAGTACATGCATTCTTCTTCCGTTTACACTCCCCATTACGGAAGTTAAGTGGACAAGATTGATGCCATCCTCTCCTGGAGAGCCGTTTGTCGATTGGAGGCTGATCTGGAACCTGTCCTAATGTCCAAACGTTACCCCACCATGGAAGCCCGCTACCGCACCATGCGCTACGGTTCCTACGACAAACTACTTTTTGCGTACCAAGGATTCCATCTTCATAATTTTGAGTATCCCAACGACAACAAAGTCCGGTGTGCTTATTGTGGTCTGATCAAGAGCGTCTATTATTTGTGGGCCGACCATGAGTGGAAAATCTGAGTTTGTTTTTAACCTTATACGTGAAAGTAATAAAATTTTGAGTGAAAATCCGAATCGTATTATTTACTGTTACGGTGAATTTCAAGAAAAGTTTACCGAGATTCAGCAAGATGTACCATCAATCGAGTTTGTGATAGGGATCTCGGGAGTCTTAGAAGACGAGAACTTTTTTTATGGTGCCAAGTCTACACTACTGATACTGGATGATCTCGGTCAAGATATTGCCGACGATAAGCGTAGCACCAAACTTTTTACACAGGCATACATCATCGTAGAGTATCTGTCATACTGATTATGCAAAACCTTTACAAACAAGGAAAAGCAATGAGAGATGTTCACCTTAACGCATCCTACCTTGTGTTGTTCAAAACGTTCGAGATGTTCAACAAATTTTTTTATTATCAGGGCAGACAGGGCTTACACATTTGACTGATGCTTACAAAAAGGTTACAGCTGTACCATATTGTCCATTAATTGGAGGCTTGAAACCTGATACACCAGACTATTTAGGAGTTCGTAGCAACGTTTTATCAAACCAGATTCCTAAATTATACGTCAGCAAGAAAACAGTAATTTTTGCAAAATGTCTCAGCGGACCCGCCAGCTTACTCCGTACGTCCTCACCTTGAGGGATCTTAAACCAAAGCAGCGGAGACAAATGCTTGGCCTGGCAACCAAGGATCAAATGCGTGGACTGGAGGAAGTGGCTGTCAACATTGTTAAAAACACTGTCCCACTTACTCCTGCACAGGAGACGGTGTGTCATCGCTGGCAAAAATCTTTCAAACTAATTGCAATAAAGCGGTATCCAAACAAGAAAAAGAAGGACATTTTTCAGCGTGGTGGATTCCTTGGTGCAATCTTGCCTGTTATTGCAAGCGTACTAGGAGCTGTACTCAATGGATGAATTTTGTCTACTGCCACGCAACGTGGCTGACCGATACCAGGAACGACAGCCACCGGACTCGAAGGATGTCAAGGTTTTGAGCTGGGTCCCCATTCCGCCGTTCCCGACCAAGCTTTAGAGGTCATCACTCGTCAGCAAGACTTGTCTGTCCGCTACTGTGCTTATCGCTATTCAGCAATTCCCTTTTTACAAGAAGACGATGGAATGCCTTTACTAATGAAGTATTGTTTTATGATCATGCCTTGATGTACGGCAAGTGATACGATGATGACCAATTAAAGAGGTCGGTTTTCAGTCGGTTCAGTTCAGGCCGGCCTGGCCGGCACCAGCTAAAGCCAAAAAAATCAAATATACAGTGACCTTCAAAGGTCACCAAAGATCACATTTTTAATTAGTCTAATTAAGCCCTAATTAGGTCCCCATCCACGTTAATAATGTACACAACAATCACATCTCCCATGACCTTCATAGGTCACCAAAGGTCACCAAAGTCAGCTATATGGCCTAGTATGCTGCTAGCCATCATCCTGAATCACTCACCAGTGATGTTTATTGAAAAGAACAATTTTAGCGGAACTAAACCGACGTTGTAAATCTATTTGATCTTTTACGTATATATAGTTCATGATGAGCTAAGTGGTAACTAGAGGAGGCATTCAGAACGATCCTATATAATGCAGCAAGCAGAAGAGCGTAGGGGATTAGAAAACACGAGGCCGAAGTATTTTAATAATATGTTCTAAAAAATGGCTCAAAATCTGCATATTCGTAGGCGAAAAAAGCGAAGTATACAGAGGCAGACAAATATTCTATGACACAGTGATGGTACTAGGGTAGCGGTAGCAAACATAGTATACACTCTAATTATGAAGTGAAAAAGTATATGCTTAGAATGTCGGAAAGAGATTAGGATTGGTGGATGAATGTCGATGAGCGGTGAATACATAACCAAGAACATATCTTTGGTGTGAAAGTCACAAATAGTCCGCAACTGCGTAGCGATTACAATCTGCTCAGGACATGCCGAACAAGCTTGATGAGAGTTGCAATAAGCGTCATTCTCCAGATGGACATTTTATTTTAGCACAGCTCCGCTTCACAGACCATGTGACGGTGGTGTGCTATCTTGGCTTATCGCTACGGTAAAGAAATGGTTAGTTGAACATTATTTCGATGTCATTATTGAGCACAAAGAAGTTGTACATTGCAGGGAAGCAATGATTCCGTGCTTGAGGACATTGATTCCCTAATTTTCCACACTTCTTCACGCAGGCAGTTTAATTGCTGATAATTTGTTGTGTAGTGCTGTTATTAAAGTTCCAGTATCTTTTTACAAGTCAAGTATTTTTGGGAATCCTTTGCGGAGATGGACTATCTTGGAGACCGCTAGCGTTACTGAAAAAGAAATGGCTCGCGACGCCCTCTTACGATATAGCTATATCTCTGTGCCCATCGCGATAGAGACATTACGGACGCATACAACAAGCCGCGAGACCTTCCACGTTCCTGGCCCGTGTTTAGCAACATAGGATCCAGGTTCCATGTATATGACTCGAAATGTGAAGCAACCGTGCCGGCAACTGTCAGTTAGATATAGAAGCCGAATATCGTGTGTCCTGGTGTCATTTGCATTGGCTAAGGAAGCTTATCCTTCACATCAAAAAGATTCGACACTCCTGGTTCACAGCTGCCAAATGCTCTACAGGCACAATTCTTGCCCAATCAGCCAGCAAAACTGAGAGAACTGACGTTTTTTGACAGATTGAACATACTGAAATATTGTTCCAAGTGGTCCGATGGGTCTGCTGCATAAGCATATCTTGAAAAAAACAATATACTCAAAATCTGAGGCCTTCCCAACATTCGAACTAAATGCTAACACTTCTGATGTATGTTTATGATAAGGTTATTCCGTCAGATGCATTTTGTTTTTCGAACTTAGTTCTGCAAAAATTCAAAAGCTCAAACTTACGCAACAATGAAAAAGGAACAGATTGAAGGTTTGATATAAAATGCGCACTGACACTGAATTCAGAAAAATCTGTGAGAACTATCAAATTAAGAAAAGCATTTAAACAATAAATAAATAGTGCGTTAAATGTACCGGTGATGAAGGAGTACGGTTTTGATACATGGTGACAGCTGACAGTCACTGAATCAGAAATGGTCGTTGTCGTTTACTGTTGTTAATTGTAGTTTATTGCCGTCATTACCAGGAAAATTCCTCGATATCAGCCATTACACTGAAAGGTTCTACGTAATCTCTTCGCCCGGTGAACTTTCATTTTTTTGGGAGCCTGGCTAGAGTCCTGCTTCTTCGGTCAAATTGCACACAATCGCCCCTTCTTTAGGCTGCGCAGTTTCTCGTCAACCAGAGCCCCAACGGCATCCCGCAGTCCTCGCAACGCGATAGGGAACAGAATCGGGTCCACGACGATCTGAATGGTAAAAAGCACCCCGTCCGCTTTCAGTTGCTGAGACAATCCAAAAATACTCATGGCGGTGTGGAGGAGATTCGGCGTCTAGTAGAAAGCCACACTACAGGTCAGAGTCACCAAACGACAAGCCGCTTTTTTGTTGTGAAAGCAATTGAATGTGATAAGAGAAAGAGTGAGTCCAGGTAGGCTTACTGGTAAGGTAAGGTAAGGTAGCAAGTATGATGGGCAGAAATGAAGATAGTACCACCTGGCTTACAACATTCGGGTGATTGAATAGAATGGCTAAATGGATCAATAACACGAGCGGACAGCTCCAAAAAACACAAGTGAATTGTGTGCATATGCCAGAGAAAAAAACAGACTTAATCAAAGAATTAATCAATCAAAGCTAACAGAGCATCCAAACCTCCAGTGATTGCAAAAGGGTATGGGCGTCTCCAGGGATGATACTAAATTTGCCCGTCTCTTGAAGTCTCAGTTCTTCGGCCGTGTTTCATTCAATCGTTTTTGCAGTAATCTCCACCAGTGCTAACAATAACCCCATACACCCCGCTCGTAGATCACGCAACGCGACGTTTGAGGGAAATGAACCCTACGACAATTTGAATGGGCTGGCAGTGCATGGCTATGGCTTCGCTCACACTCTAAAAGCGAGTTTCATCATAAGACCGTGTCCGGAAGGATTTAAGAATGCATAGAGCATCCCGACTATGATCTGTGTGAAAGCTGTTTCGGGAAAGGTACTCATGAGGAGCATAATATACTAGCCCTTTGTTGGCCCGATCGATTGGAGTGGAAGGTACGTTACGGTATCAGTATTGTCAAGACAGAAGTGGGACATAATTTTTGATATTTGTTACATATTCCAACCGGTAGAGGCTTGTTTATAATCCGCAGATGGGAACCAGCACCCCCTGAGATTTGGCCCAAGGGGTTGGCACATGGGGAAAAAGCAATTTTTTTAAAAACTCACTTCAAAATTCGGCCCGCTGTTACTGGTCCTTTCAAAACTTGTGGGGGTCGTAGGGTCTAATTTCCATGGGCCTCCTGTAATTTTAAAGCATCTACACAAACTTCCGTTTTTGCACCAAATTTGAATGTTTTAGTCCGAAATAAGAAATCGATCAAAAAAAGCACAAGCAAAGTCAAGAAGATTCAGTAATAGCTAAATTTAATGAAAAAGCAATTTTTTAAAAATATTTTGGCACCGGGGGGGGGGGGCTGGAAATTTACATTCTGAATCCCTCAACTTAGAAAGGGCTCAGGGTGAGCGAGCTGAATTTTGAGTTCAGTTTTGAAGAAAGGGCTTTTTGCCCTTTTACACCTCTGACCATCTTTTAGGGGTTCTGGTTCCGACCCAAAAGGATTTTAAGGGAGCCCCTGTGCCAACGGTATTATAGACTTTTTTGCAAAGATTGTTTTCTCGTGATATGGACCCGGCACAAAACATGAAATCAAAGGGATATCTACTTCTAGCAAACTCGAAAGCGACGATGTTGTGGATTGAATTACTTCTCCACAAACACATCAAGTATGAGGTTTTAACTTTTCTGAAGATTCCGACCGCGTATTTCGTAGAAACCATCGAGCGTCATATATATATTGTGTATGCCCCAAAAAGTTGATATAGTGATGCAATAAATCGAGCACAGGAATGGAAGGCTCGGGGATCTCTTGCTAGTCTGAACAGATTTGCGTCATTCGCACGGAAAGTTTCAAGTACATTTGCAAACTAAATAAAATCGAACGCGTCCTCCAATTGAAAACAATGACTTTGGTAATAGTACTTTTCACGTCGAAACTGCCACAGCTTGCCTTTTGGCTTCCCTTCGACTAAATGAGGATTTAATTGCAGGTAATCTCGCAACCACCCGTACTCCTCCGACCGTTGAAGCGTACAGTTGTATACATCCCCGGCCTCATCTCCGCTGTAGTCCTCCTCCACCATGTAATATTTTAAGTGGACATACCTTATTGATTCGATTTCAGCGAAAACATTTTCTTCAATGTACGTCGCTGTGGATTGATGTAGGATCAATGCTCGAAGATTGGGTAACCCCCGGAAATGACCTTTCCGAAAAGAGACATTGAAACAGTTAAAAACACACAGCTCCACCAGGTTCGGTAGCACAAGATCTTTCAGAATGTCGCTTCGGAAATTTTCGTGTTGAAAAAATGTCAGATTTGATATATATTCCGCTGCCGGAAGCAATGCAGGACAAATCGACCATTGATAACCCGTTATTTCCACATGAATTGGATGACCTTTCCCAAGGGTCACTATTGTACGAAGAACAGCCTCAATATCAGCTGGATTATTTGCTTCATCCCAACAAACACGCCAAGGATGACTACGACCCAACTCCACTAAGACTTCAGGGTGCAATGTGCTCAGCAAGAGAAGGACATCCTCTTCGGAGTAATTTCCCATGTGAAAATGGGGCACTCGAATCAGACTTTCTTCCAGAAATTCCCACTGATGATCAGGGTAGATCAGTTCGTTTTCAGACCATTCAGGGTTTCTCGCGCTGCCAATGCACCAAACTTCGCCGGGCCTCTTTGGCGATGTAAGGTGAGGATTTGCCTGGAAGTACTCACGTAGCCAGCTGTACTCTTTGCTAAAACGGATTTGCCGAAAATGCCACTGTGTTTCGTTGTCCGTGTCGAAGGCAGTTTCTGTATTGTTCCAGCCGATGTTCAGTCCCACATATTGTAGATCAGGAATATCCTACAATCAGATGACAGTATCAGAAATATATTAATTTAAAAGGCCAACGGGATTTCGCACCCTTAAAAAATTGTCTTCCATAAATCGAATTCGACATCGCGTGAAGACCAGCGCTCGTAGTCGGGGAAATCCGCTAAAATGTCCAACCTCTAAAACCATCCCATAAATATCCGTAAAAGATAGTTCCAACAAATGAGGCAGGTGAGCATCGGCCAGGATTCCGCTTGACCAGGAAGAGTTTTTCACTTTCCCGTCGAACTTTAGATGCAATACCGCGACGCGATCGTAAACATTTTTAAAAAGCCGATGAAGATTTATGCCCTGTCGGCTCAATTGAACGTACAGCATCTTTTTGTATTTAAGATCAATAAACAGATCTTTCATGCAGTACCTCCTTAGACTCCAGTTGCTCCAAACGTGAATCAAACCATCCTGATCTGGTAGGACTTCAGCCTTGACGTCGGATTTTTCTGCCAGCTTGTTCTGTAATTCTTCATTCCTAACCATTTCAAAGACACCAAAAGGAGCCTCTTCACTCGATTTATTTTGTATTGCAGTTCGAATACGTTCTGCTGACGGTCGATGAGATGGGTTTATTTGGAAGCATGCAAAAACCAAAGATTTTACAAATGACGTCAACGATTCGGGAACTTTTCGTATTCCTCCTGCGTTGATATAAGCGATAATGTCATCCGATTTTGTCCATTTATCCACCAGCATGCTTTCTTTGCTGTCTGCTTTGACGTGCGCTCCACGAGAAGGCATAACGAACTCCATCTCATCAGAGGGTGCCAGTGCCATGTCCAACACTACACAACCGAAGCTCCAGATGTCCGTTTTGCGTCCAATGACGCTCAATGCACTGCCCGAACGAGGGCTATACCGGCCGGCCATTTCCGGTGAGAAATAGGCCGCTGATCCCCGCTGGCCGGGGACGTCGGTCGAAAGAGTGTTCTTACTTTCCAGTAGAATAGCGTCATCCATATCGCAAATTTTTAACAGGACTTTGCTGCTGCTGACGCAGTGCCGCATGATGTTTTGAGGCTTGAGATCGGTGTGAACGATGCCTTGCTCATGGATGTATGCAATACCTTGAATAAGTTGGTCAGCGTTTTGTGTGACCTCTTCTTCGGATAATTCCGTGGTCTTCAACCAACTGTGTAAAGAACCGCCTATTAAAAATACAACGGATCCATCACAGCAATTGTTTTCTAAAGTGACCAATCTTTAATATCCGAATAGTTTCGTGAATTGAAGTCGTAGTTCATACTAAAATTATGATATATAGAGTATTTCTTTAGAGGTCTAATGGTGGTGTACTCGTTACTGGAAACACTCCACAAATAAGCGAACCTACCGTTGCAGTAGTCCATGATGATCAAACTTTTCAAAGCCTCTTCTGAAAAGTCTAGACCGTGGATGCTTTCGATAGCAAAGTACCGGATCAAATTGGGGTGCTGCAGCAGGATAAGTCGGTCCATTTTTTGGCGAAAATGATTGTCACCCTTCGCTGTGACGCTGTTGAGGAGTTTCACAGCCAAATCGGGACAAGTTTGACCTGACTCCAGGTCCGGTGACGCCGCTTTAGCTTGGAAGACTTGACCAAAGCGTCCTTCCCCAATCGGGTCCGAAACCCTGTACTCAACGGATTGTACGAAGATAATCTTCTGCTTACTGTCCGCCATCTTTACGTGTAATTTGGAATCCACAATCACTAGCGCGTAATCTGGTCTCAATCAAGCAATCGTGATGTTCGGACGGTCAGGAAAGCAATGATGCATCGGCGGCAGCATAGAAAGGTTGAATCAGAAAATGGAAAATGGGATCACAAGCCACGACCATAGCGAGAGTTATAATCGCATTTTCTAAATAATAATCAGATTACCAATAATGGACTTGAGTCACTACATGTACTGGCAAGCCAGAAACATATATTTAAAACTCAGAATATTCCGATCGATTGTTAGTTGAATAATATTGTCGTACAACCAGAAGTTTGTGGAGGGGAAAAGATATCGTTCACGGAGAGATAATGTGTTTCATACCTTCATTCATCTACCCTGCAATTAACTAGAACCATAGCATGCCGAATTGTAAGCGAAAACAGGGAAATCACAACATGAAACTTCCAAGTTCGAGTTTAGAAATCTTGCTTGTTTGGACTGCATTTATAGGGCACATAAACATGCACTGAACTTTGAGATATAACAGTCAACAATGCACACAATGAATAGCGAGAGAAATCACGTGGGGTGTGGGGGAGCACTAGTATTATGGCTCCAGTTCGGCCGATATGAACGCGTCACTCAGATAACAATATTTACCCCGGCGAAATTGCCACACTTCACCTTCTTTTTTCGCCTGCCCGAGATGCAGGTTCCTCTCAAAGTAGTCTCGCAGCCACTGATATTCCGGCGAGACGTGTCGTCGTTCGTAGTTGGCCGCCATTTTTTGCGCCTCCCTCTGTCTATAATCATAACGTTCACTCGTGGTTCGATAATCGAGTGCCACAAATTTAAGGCATGAAGCCGTTTCGAACAAGTTCTCCTCCAGGTGAGCCACAGTGCAGTTTTGCAAAATTAGCGACCGAAGATGCGGGAATCTGTTGAAGCACTTCTTCGTCAAACGAACATCATCCCACTGCTCCAGACGTAGTTCCAATAGATTTGGCAGCTGAAGACCCTCAAGTTTTCGCACGTCAAACGTTGAGTTAGTAGCACGATATATCAGTATACAAATTTGTTCCGAGACCGGAGATAAAGCTCGTGCTAATAAAGGCGCGCTGATTGATTCTTCCGTTGGATAGGGACTCTCGATGATTTCCAGTTTTACAGGATGCTTTTTGTCTAAACGAATCAGCAGGACTAAAAGTCCATGAATGTCTTCTGGAGAGTTGTTCCAATCCCACGTGACATACCATGGGCTGTTCACTGAAAACGAGATCAATACTTCGGGAAAAAAGTGGCTGACGAGGGCTTCAATTTCTTCGCTCGAATATGGTTCCATTGTGAAACAGGGCAGATTGACAACAGAATCCTCGAAGGTCTTATTCAATTCAGGCAGAGTCAAAACTTGTGATTCGTAAGCACAACTTTTGGCGCTACCGATGCACCAAAGTTCTCCGACTTTTTTATCCGTTGTTAAAGAAACATTTTTCTCCTCTCGGAAGTATCTGCGTAGCCAATCATACTCTGGCCC
>LRSR01004911.1:0-12656 GCA_001579985.1 Hypsibius dujardini | reverse complement strand
AAATCAGAACGGCGACCCATCTTCCCCCGTTTTGATCGCCTTTTCAAAAGTGACACTTTTGTTGGATAGCGCGTCTGAAGATCTGTCCATCGTTTCATCATTAGTTTTTTTCTGATAAGCATCGTTTCACTTATCGTTTGGCTTTTGGATGCATCGTTTCATCATTCGTTTTTTTCTGATTAGCATCGTTTCATCAGTCGTTTGCCTTATGATAGCATCGTTTCATCAGTCGTTTTTTTATTGGTGAAAAAAATCGTGGCAACAAACGTTTTTTGCGAAAAACATCGTTTCATTAGTCGTTTTCCTTAGGAAAGCATCGTTTCATCAGTCGTTTTTTCGTGAAAAGCATCGTTTCATTGGTCGTTCGCGTTATGATAGCGTCCTTTCATCAGTCGTTTGGGATTTCTAATATTGACCAGGCTCCGCTAAATTTTGACGGGGGATGAAGCGTGGGTTTATCTCGACACTATTAATGGAGTGGGAAGTTTTTACTATGAGATCAAGAGAGCACGGACCCCGGAAAGTTGGACGAATTTCTGTAAGAAATCTCACTCCGTCGGCGTGATGTTCTTCGTTGTGAGCGACTACAATTCGTTTGATCGAACCCGTAGCAAAAATCAACTTGGACTATTACCTGGCGCATTGCTCAAAACCGCTGATTGAAGAGAACATCCCGCGCCTGTATCCGGGGGAGGAAAAGAAAGTCGTTTTCCTTCAGGACTCCGCTCCGGCTCATGCCTCCGGAAAGACTAAAAAATACCTTCTGGAATCCTGAATAAAATTTATTTCGGCAGCGCAGTGGATGGGCAATTCACCGGATCTGGCTCCGATGGACTACGCAATCAACGGAAAATTTAAATGGAATTTGTTTGACAGGGAGGCCAATTTGTTGTATGGGCTGAAGCGTGTCATAAAATCAGTGTGATTTGAAATTCCTCTGGATTTAATTTGAAAATCGCTCCTGACCTAGCCAAAACGTGTTGAATTGATAATCGAACGTGGGGGTCTACAGATCGAACATGAGTTGAAGGTGGGGAGCAAGTTCAAGTACCAAGCAAACGCTTCGGGTTGAATCACTACATGGGTAGAATCAGTGGGGTGGCGGAGGACGCCCCAAGTGTAGTTTGAATGAGTGTTGTTGACAATTTACACTTGTGGCGCCCTCCGCCACCCCACTGATTCAACCCAATTAGTGATTCAACCCAAAGCGTTTGCTTGGTACAAAAAAACGGGTTGGAATAAAGTGGTCGCGTGTAAATGAAAGACCCTGTAAATAGGGAAACTATATAATAGAGTAAATATAGATCGCTTAATGAGTGGAATCTCGTGCAAATAATTAGGTATGTAATCATATTTGGGTAAAGGAAGTAGATAGGTAGTAATGGAATAAGTATATAAACTGTACTAAATGAGCCACGCCTAACACATAATGCCCCCATTTGGGTTCAGTGATGATTATGAGACTACCCGTTTCAGCTGGCAATGTTTGCAGTTGTATCCCACGGATAGCGTCGGTATACTCGAAGGTACAGTAGAATGTAAAACCTCTAGACATTTAACCAAACTGGTTGAATTTAGACGAATCTGACTCCCGAATTGAATCGAGCACCAAATAACGGTACGTGTATTATAGACATAATGGGAATAGTCTGGGTATTTCTGAATTTAGTAGGTGAAGCCACGTTCAGCCAGCCAACGGACCAAAAGGCTTGTTATGTCCAGTCCATCGCTGCTTTGCGACACGAAAACGAGTTCATCTAATTTTACTCAGTGATTACAGTATCTACAATTGGAAAATGACATGTGCACGACTGAACAAAGTATTTCAGTTATTGTTCCAAGTACTTGGGCTATATGTACAACCATTGAATTGATTAGACCCGCATTTACTCGAGTCTGAAGGGATTGCGTTTCCTTTACTAACCAATTGAACTTGAAGGAGCACTTGCAGAAATTGGCGTGGGAACATCTGTTTTCATTTTGAGAATGTCAGTTTGCAACTCCTTCCCTTCTTTGTTGATTCTGCTCAGACTTTCCGATGTCTGAATTTTGAACTCCGTCAGGTCGTCAATTATTTGTTTTTGTTGAAGCTCGACGGAATCCATCCGTTCTTCTAAGTCCTGCAAACATCAAAATGCTCAGTTTTGCTTTTGTATTTCAATCATAACTTCGTTTATTCTGGAACCTCGTCTATAGTCATGGCTCGTAAGTTACTTGCCAAGAATCTGTTTGCCTGTCTGTCTGCCTGTCTGTCTGTCTGTCTGTCTGTCTGTCTGTCTGTCTGTCTGTCTGTCTGTCTGTTCGTCTGTCTGTCTATCTGTCTATATGTATGTATGTCTATCTATCTGTCGGTCAGTTTATCTTTCTACCTGTTTGCATTTTTGTCTGCCAATCTACCTGTGTGACTGCCTGTTTATTTATCTGCCAATGCTCTCTACTTCTTTTTTTGTGTCCTTTTGTCCCTTTTCTCTGCTGATTCAGCTGTTTCAAATTACTGGTTCCTCTAAGTGCTTTTTCATCAATACTGTTCAATTTTAAACACCAAACGTGGACACGTAATAAACATTTAGAACGGCTAACAATGTGCATATTATATTTTGAACTTCAAATTACGACTAACGGAATCAATTTCGTCCATGTGGAACTCCAGTATATGCTGCTTCATTTTTTTTTTACATCATACTCCCTTTTTGCGCTGGGATTGAAAAAGTGCTCCCGGCAGAAACCACACCACGCATTAAACATTGAGCGATAAAAAATCCTTTCGCGGTGTCTGGGGAGCCTCGCTTGACTTTGTTCATGTTTTCAAATATTCTTGATGCTGTGCGATCTGCCTGTGTATCAACTTGGATCAAATGATATCAGGTGAGCAGTGAGTAAAAAGTTGAACCGATGACCAGAGCCAGATTTGTTAAGCAAACAATCATTTGCGTTTCCTTAACCTTGTGGTCTGTCTAACTGTTTATCGGTTTGTCTACTTCTCTGTTTGTGTGCCTGTAGTGTTTGCCAGTACGTCTGCCGTTAAGTATGTCTTTCTGTTTCTGTCTGTAAGACTGCCTCTCTGTCTGTTTGATTTTCTGTTTATCTGTCTGCCTACATGCATATTTGCCAGCATGCATGTCTGCGTGTCCGCCTGCTTTCCTGTTTCTCTATCTCTCTTGCTGTCTCTCTGTCAAATATGGAACGCTCTTCAGCAAGCACCCAGCTGGCTCAATGAAAACTCGCGTTCGCATTTCTCTTTCTCTTTCTCTGTATTTCTCGTGACTCACCAAAAATATTGCAGAATTGCCAAAAATGTCAGTGCAGTGTTTTCCGATAGCATGAACGTTCAGGTCGCCAAGTGCTCTTGGGGACTTATTACCAGAGGCCAAAATTTGGTAAAAAAGGAAGTTCGATCTTGGCAATGTGGAAAGACTGCAAATCGGCTCGATTTAATTCAGCCCATATGGCACCTTAAAATTTAAAGCCAATTTGAACCACCTTGAATAAAATAAGAACAGCTCTTTACGTATGTCGTAAAGTGTTACAAATTTGGCAATGTTTTGAGAAAAAAACATTCGGCGCTAGCATTAGTTAACAGCCGAAGAGAATGAAAGCGAAGAGAACACAGACAGACAGACAGACAGACAGACACAGACAGACAGACAGACACAGACAGACACAGACAGGCAGACAGACAGACAGAAAAGCAGACAGACAGACAGACACAGACAGACAGACAGACAGACAGACAGACAGACACAGACAGACAGACACAGACAGACACACAGACACAGACACACAGACACACAAAGACACACACACACTGCCTGCCTGCCTGCCTTCTAGTTGTCGATTGGTTGGTTGTACTGCCTATCGGTCAGTTTTTCAGTGAATGTGTTGGTGTAGTTAGATGTGGTTACTTCTGTTCGGCTCTTAAGGATATTTTCTAGTTGTGTTTTAATATTTTTTTCATTACGGTAGAGTTCCCCGGTTTCCCTAGATCATTTCGAACAACCTGCCTATCTTATACTTCCCCAATCCAAAAACTCTTCAAACCGTGCCTAAATATGGCGGGACATGTGAACGTTTGATGGACTGGCGCCTGGAGGTGCGAGTCTGTCTCACACCGACGGACTCGCGCCACATGCTCTCTGCCATGCATCCGATCACCAACCAGTGGCGTGTACAGGTGGCCACGGTGAATGACGTGGCCGACAATATCAATCAATCGTGTTCCATGTCGAGTTCATCGCACCCATCAATCAATAATAATCGCTCGCAACACACTAATAATAACGTTTTCTTTTTCACTCACTGTTAGTACTGTAGATTTTGAGATGCTGATGCGAATACTGAAATAGCGCTCCGGCTACATTCATCTGAACGCCATTTTGCACAGTCGAAATTAAGCACCAAATGATGCAATCATATTAGCACCGCAGAGGTGATGGTGATAAATTGACCGGAAACACATACACACGCAATCTCCAGTGACCAAGTTTCGCAAAACTGTTTCAATTGAAATTTATAAATCTTAAGGTATATGGCGGTATGGTATTTGTCCTTATGGCCGTCTGTCCGTTTTTATGTCTATCTCCTGTCCGCCTAACCGTCCAACCGTCTAACCGACCGCTTGCCTGTTTGTCAAGTGGTCTTTCCACTTGCCTGTCTAACGGAAGTCTGACCATCAGCATGTACGTCTTCCCATACATTGGCGTGTCTACCTGTTCTCCTATCAGCCCGTCCGCGTATCCACCAGTACGTCTTGCAGTCTTATACAAGCTTTATTGGAAGTTGTAACGTCCACCCCGCACATAAAATGAAATACACATTAGAGATACGGTCGACGTTCTCTTTGACGAAAAATAACGGTTAAAACCTGTTTCAGCTGCAAAATTCAATAGAGAACTACTTTGGCCTCTGGCAAAACGAATAGTGGTGTTGGTCACACTGGCCATTCCTTTTCAATTCGTTACTTGTTCGAAAATTGTAACAGGATCATTGGCCTTGCTACTGATCCCGCCATTCATGTATACGTACGTTTATCAATAAATAGTCCAGAAACTATCCACTACCGTACGGGGAGTATTTCATTCTGGAATCGGGGTCGCATTCTTCGAAGATTACTCATTTTTGTGATCCATTTTGATGCTGTCATTCGGCTGCATGGTCGTATGCCAAGTAAGATTAACTGGTGATTGGACGATTCCGTCGTCGACATTTGTATCATCATGACTAACAAGTTCTAAACATATTTAAACTGGTGATTGTTGTACTTGGCTATTTGTGCAGAGCAGAGTTCCATGTATACTTGAAACCCTTAAACGAGTACAAAACTGTACGAGTCACATGTTTGCCAATAATTAATTACTCATTTTAAAATACATCAAATAGTTGAAAACAAAGACTTTATTCAAATGCATCGAAACTTTTCACTCCAAACAAACCACTCCAAGCAATGGCGCGCTGGGGTGTTTTGTTGATCTAAAACCTCCTCAATCCAGAAAACCGAAAGAGGAGACCCTTTACAGCAGTAAATTTTTTGTTGGTAGGACCCCTCGGAGCTGGGCTCGGCGCGCCATTTACTACAAGTAGAAAATTAGGCAGCGCAAGCATTGATAAATAATAACATGCATGTAGCCACAAAAAAAGTTGCAAAACAACATCCCTACTGCCACCTCATGATTAGAATTTTGCAAGTCTAACTATTTTTCTTGAAAAAAACATTATTTTGCGACTAAACGCATTCCGGTTTTCATTTTGCCATGAAGCGCAGCGCCGGTCAATGGCGGGCTAAAACAACAAGAAGGGTCTGTAAAAGACGCAATTGGTCATACTGACCCCGGGGTCGTTTTTTTATTTGAAGCTGATACGCGAGGCGAGCGATAACAACCAAGAGAAATTGGCGTTTCCTTTGTCTTTGTTGGGCAGAAATATCGCAAACCTTTCAGGTCATTGATCACGGCCTATCGGGCAAACTCTATAATCAACTGCAATGCCCATCTCGCATACAAAGGAGAAGAAGAAAGCACAGGCAGATCAGAATTTCGGTGAACTGCGACCTATTTTTGACGTGTCGTTGGTGATAAATCTTTCTGCACACGGCAACACCAGATTCGGCTTTGGTATTTGTGAAGAAAACACAAGTATTCGCCGCTGGCATATTGGCTGCTTTCAAGGCAACCACGAATACCTCTCTCGAGCGACAATAACTTGTCGAACATTCTACGAAATTAATCTAGCAGGAAATAAGTCATTGCAGTCCTGAAGAGCTAACGATGGCTCCGTAGAACGCTTGGGCAGCTACTCTCTGGAGCGTCCTGTATACCGTGCTGTAATTTTATAGAAACCCTTGGTCCTTCAAAATTCAAACGGTGGGCTTGATGAGATTGTTGAAAGTTCCTTCATCGGTCCTTCCTGTGTGTATCATACGTCGACATAGATGAATTTACCGTTGCCATCAAACTTTGAAATACTTATGCCCTAAGATTATTTTTCATTTTCCTTCCTTTAACTTCCAAAAGCAGAGTTTGATAAGCGTTGAAAATCAGTAAAGATTGGTTTAAACGCACGTACACGCTTCCTTTCATAATATGAAAATGTGTCTTTGTGCTACAGGCTCTTTGTGTTACAGGCTATAGAGAACAGTTATTTCGACCAACATCGATAATCGCAGGTGTCTTACATCCCATCAGTGTGGATCCACACTGACGACGGTAAGATTGCTTCGGAAAATAACGACCCATAATTAGGCATTTAGGGAAAAAGTAGCAGTACGTTTGGTGTTTTATGAGAAATCAAACAATCAGTCAAATATGTATCTGCTAATGCAAAGTTGAAAAGCCATCTCACAAAAGGTCGGAGCGGTAGCTTACACGCCGATCAGCCTGAATTTGTTTACAAAAATCCTACTAATTAAGTAGATTTTAGAGGAAAATGATCGGCTCTCGAGCTCTGGTCTTGGCGGGGAAAATATCTAAAATTTCAGGATTCACTCCCTGGCGCCCATTCATTTAACCCTCTGAGAAGCAGTCAGCATACACTTGCTCGATTTGACAGTCACATTCGATTTTCAGCGCGAGTTCTAGGTCTTTTTGTTCGCGGTTTTTTGCTTTGATATTTTTACCACAAATTTATTTAGATTCAAGGAACAAATTTTGAAAAAAACTTTGCAAAGGGGTAGGAACCTACTTAGCACCACCTTGCTAACACTTGGACCGCCCGAACAACATCCAGTCCCACGTGCCGACATCTTTTTTCTCAGTATCGAAAAAAGAGGGACTTGAGACTGGTCCTTAAGGCATTTAGTAAAACTGGTATTGCAATATTCGAGTGAATACAAGTGGAGTTAAAAATTAGTAACCATTAGGAAAAGGTTAGAACTCTGTCTAATGATTCGCTGAGCTACCACTGCGAGCAACCACTGCGAGTAACGTGTAACTGACATATCGTAATTGTAGTCACTCATTTGACGGCTTTTTTTCCATTCATCGTCAGTTGCGCCACGGTTCCCGCCACCACTGAAACGGTTACGTTTGATGGTTGTGGGGAATTTCCCAAACGATTCCGTTAGGATTTGCAAGGAATCATTAAGCACTTTCCCTAATTTAGCAAAGTTTTGCTAGACCCGGTTCTATCCGTATACTGTGGAATCGAGATAACTTGCGCCACAAGCTCATGCTGGCAGTAAGTTAAACCGGCGCAAGTTATCCCGATTATACAGTACCCAAAACACCTGGTTATCAGAGGGTTAAACAGTCGATTGTTTGATTTAACCGCCGTTAACCAGTTCCCCAACAAAAATTCTCGTGACATGGAACATACACTATGCTATCGGAAAATTAATTTTGAAACGATTGGCGTCAACAGAAACATTTTTGGATGTCAGGGGCCGGAGCTATGAGAGTTGGTTGATGTCGTCAGAAGGGAATACAATGGATACAGAAAAATGTCATAGCTCCGCCCCCTGACAACCAAAAATGTTTTCGTTGAAGCCAATCGATTCAAATTAATTTTCCGATAGCGTAGTGTCAGAATATTTTCATTCTTACATGTTCCATGACACGAGAATTTTTATAGGGGAACTGGTTAAAAACATTTAAATCAAAGAATCAACCGTTTAAATGAATGAACGCTAGAGAGTGCGTCCAGAAACTTCCAATGTTTTCTCGGGAAAAACAGAGCTCGAGAGCCGATGATTTTGTTTCTAAAATCTACTTAAATAGTATGCTATTGGTAAAAAAAGTTTCAGGCTGATCAGCGTCTCAGCTACCGTTCCGACCCCTTGCTACCTTGCTTCAGAGTGTGTACGCTTGAAATTATTTTATTGTGGTCGCCAATGAAGTGTTTGCGCGGGTGTTTTGGTTAGGTCCAGACTGGCGCTTAAGACTGAGCAACCCGGGAGAACCACAAACGATTCACAACATGCCTAATGACCATGTGGTAAAACTTATTCGAACAGGATGTGTCATGAACAACCTCCATAAAAGCTGTTACATATCCATATCCATGCGTTTATTCTATAGGCTGCCGTCAATACAGAAAATGCTTCGGCAAGCTCGACGGACAATACTGCCTCACATGAGAGACCTAGCAGCTCTACGTACGGTAAGGTTTCAGTTCCGCTGAATATAGTAGTCTTCTCATACAGGGGCCGGCAGCAAAGTTGGACCAGTTTGCGCGCCATCAAACAGCTGACTGGTTTCTTTTGTAACAACCCATCTCACATTGTTTTTGCATAAAACCAATCCAGCCGGTGTAAAAAAACAATTTGTTGACGTTTGAACAATCAATCATGCCTGCTCCAATTAGTTCTGAAGCGAGGGGCGCCATCTTGGCCCACCATCAGAACGGCCAATCTCATAGAAAAATAGTCGATGCTCTGTTTGACCTGGGCTTTTCGGTTTCGAAGTCTACTGTCACTCGTGTTATCACGGAATTTGAACGGGAGAAGCGAGGAATCTTCAAACCAGCAAAAAAGCTCGGTCCCCAGTGCCTGCCATACAAGCGTACCAAGGATCTCATCAGAAAAGTGGACGCACCGACGAGTGTGGATAATCCTCCCACCCTCGACCAAATGGCTGAACGGTACGATGTCTCTGAAAGGACAATTCGTCGAGTTTTGAGCAAAAATCTGCAATCGGACTTGCTGAAGAAGACCAAAACGCATGCCCTATCAAACAAGCAAGCGCAGCAACGTCTTGACCGCGGACCTCGGTTTCTCAAGCTTCTGGGGGGTGATCGATGGAAGTATGTAGTGTCTTTTGATGAGTTCTGGCTGTCTATGAACGATTGTGGTGGAATCCGGGACTGTTACTACCGGAAGAAGGGAAAACCAGTTCCGGAAAGTCGCACCAAAAAGTGGAAGCAGAAATTTCCCAAAAAGGTGATGTGCGCCGCAGGAGTGTCGTACCGCGGTCCGACGAGCATCTACTTCGTCCCACCAACCAGCAAAGTCGATTCGGCGTTCTTCCTCAACAACATCGTGAAGCCAATAGTGGAAAAGGACATCCCCAGACTCTACCCGGGAGAGGAACACAAAGTCATCCTCCACTTTGATAGTGCTTCCAGTCACACAACGCCTGCGGTCTACTCCTATCTCAAATCGAAAAAAGTCAAGTACATCGGGAAAGAGGATTGGATGGCCAACAGCCCTGACCTAAGTCCTATGGATTTCGGTCCAAACGGAATTTTTAAAAAATCAATGTTTAAGAAAAAGCCCAAAGGCATTCCTGGTTTGCAACGTGCAGCGCGCCAAGTCTGGAAGGAATTCCCCCTTAGTGTTTGTCGTAATGTTATGAAATCCTGGAAAGGAAGGGTGATTCAGATGGTAGACGCAAAGGGCTTTCAGATTGAAAACTCGAAAAAATAAAATAAAATAAACACAACGACGAAAAACTAGTTTGCGCAAACTGGTCCAACTTTGCTGCCGGCCCCTGTAATATAAAAAATGTAGATTAAAATATACGTGGTTTGCCTAAATGTTCCAAAAAAGGGCATTTGTATTTCTTTTATTAAAATCTGGTTTTAGTCACTTCGAAAATTGTTCTTTCTTGTCCAATTTTGTTAAAAAAATTGTCCAAAAAATACTACATTAGTATTGCAATGCACTGTACTTGAGTACACAACCAGCACTACACACGAGCACAGCACATGTTTTAGTACTTGCCGTTAAAGGTTCGTCTGTTGCCGTTACGTGACTTTTTCTATAATAAAAAAAGACCGATGTTTAGTTTGATAAACAGTAGTTTAACTATAGACCGGCGTTGTGAATACTGTTTTTCGATGATTCGAAACAAAACGTAATTAAAAAAGAAAGCCCTTCCCGGTTAAACTGTAACGTTCAAAATCAAGTGTTAAAATTACTCAATCAAGCGCTCACGACTATTGCAATGTACGTTCGCCAATTGAAATCCTCCCCGAATTTCTCCCCGTTAAACGGGGAACCCTTTGTTGCGAATCATATTTTTAAAAATCATGTGAGCGAACATGGTATTCAAGAAAAAAGTTTGGTCACGATCGGAAGTTGCACTGGTGAATATTCCCTTGTTAGTGCCCTGCGCAGCGGCCAAAAAGTCAGCTGCGATCAACTGACGGTCCCGTATGAAATTGCAAAGTTTGATTGGTTGATTGTACTCTCAAATTTGAAGTGCAATGTTTTCCTCAGTTTTGACTTTCCTCACCTCAAATGTTCTGTATTAGATTTCAACTTAATATATCGATTGGCTGTAGCGCAATTTCAAAATTTCAATGTATGTATAATGTGATATAACCAGTTTGGTGTGTTATATGAGCTGTTTATAAACAGCGGCTGCGCTGGTACTGCAGCGGTCATCCGGAACGGCGGCCCCGGGGTACGGCGCTGCACTGCAGTGTCCCGCAGGGCATTAGTTAGCACTGCCGCAATTTGAGAACACTACCAACTTGCCGAAAGAAGGATGATCTAGGCGAATGTTTAAAACTTCTGCTTAATCAAACTTTGCTTCTCACCATACTTAAACATATTAACGCTACACTATATTAATGTGTATACTCTTCTTAGGAGGGAGAACTTCGTCTGGATTCTTTGGAGTGGAAGCAACAACAGACACACGAAGATTTGCAGGACACCAAAAGTCGATTAAACGACCTTGCGAAACAGCAAAAAAAAGACAACGACGAGGTTCGCGCTGCCATCGATGATCTGGAGGATCTTCTCGGGCCGACTGAGGATCCTACTGTAAGTCAGTTGAAGGTTGTTCTTATAAGATAGATAACACTGCCGCTTTGATCCTTTCTTTGTTAGAAAATTGGACAAAAATAATAATACGTATACTCAGCACTACGTTGATCCTTTTGGAGTCATTATGTACGATTTAACAACTAACTACTATCACTAAACCGTTAGCTAATCCTTCTTGTCAACATTGTTTTTTATGCTGGTCTAATATTTTTTGTAGTCATTTTCAATTTCCCCCCTCTGTCTGTCTGTCTGTCTGTCTGTCTGTCTGTCTGTCTGTCTGTTGTCTGTCTGTTTGTCTGTCTGTTTGTCTGTCAGTCAGTCTTGGGCGATGAGCATCGATTAATTGCTGCTTTTCGAACAATTCTTAGAATTGTTCACCCTAGGCCTTCATGAATTGTGCAAACAGTTCATCTGTCTATTTCACGTCTAGTAATGTTTCTAATTTGTAGGTTCCACTTCCGGACAGAATAAGACAACAACGAATATTAGCGCACAGCGTGTACTTTGGCGGAATGGGTAGCGACAAAGCTACTCTCGATGCCCATTACAAGACTCTGTGACATGCAGTTTCATGTGGTAGTTTGACTGAGCTATTAAATGTTTTGTCTTGCTGTTTACCGTGTAGTACCAACAGCATAATTTTTTGCTATTATTTTTAACGCGCCCACAGCGCTAGTCGCAGTTGCAAGGGTTATCGATGCCGCTCGCAACTTGCAACTCACAAGGGAATTGAACCTGAAGTAAACAGAATTCCATTGTTAGCAACGGGATCACTGCCATCGGGTAACGCAATTTGCAACTTACCCAGTCCGATCCTCTTTGACAAACAAAAGAAGGCGCAGTCCAAGCATACTCGCACCATCCATTGCTCCCAAAAAAACCATTATTAAAACAGACAGACAGCCGACTTGATTTATATAATGTTCTGCACATCAGGCCGATAAACTAGATAAAAATTGCAATTATTATGTGAACTCATATTAGAAGACGTGCGATTGGCGTCACCCAACTTCATTCGAACAACACGCCGCCCGTCATTCACGGCAAGTTTCAATCACGTGCCGACCAGCTGAACTTTGGGGCGGGTCTATCATAACAGTGTGCATTCAATGATCTCACACAAAAACGTGTTTCCTTCACAATGCAATCACTGTGTGTTTTTCACTGCAAAACAGCATGCGAAACACTGTAGCTTGATAAAAACGTGAAAATTCACTAGAAACGTTCCTTTTCCCGTTCAGTTTCCCTCATGCCTATTGAGGGAAAACGAACCGCAGATAACAGTGTGCATTCAGTGATCTCACACTAAAAGTTGTTTCGTTCATAATGCAATCACGGTGTGTTTTTCACTGCAAAACAGCATGCGAAACACTGTAGCTTGAAAAAAAACGTGAAAATTCACTAGAAACGTTCCTTTTCCCGTTCAGTTTCCCTCATGCCTATTGAGGGAAAA
>LRSR01004910.1:0-16929 GCA_001579985.1 Hypsibius dujardini | reverse complement strand
GGAGGCGCGACGCTCCGCCTGAGACGGACGACGATCCACCTGGTCCGGACTGGGACGGTTCAGTCGAGACTTGAGGGAGGGAAAGAGTTTCAAGAGATTCGCGTCGAACCGTTGCTTTGGCCGGCTAAAAACGAAGAGAAAGGAATAAGGGAAGATGACAAAGCCACAATCAATCAATCAATCAATCACAGCCATAAACAAACAATCAATCAAACCTTCAACCAATCAATCGACTCTCCAACCAACCAATCAACTAACCCTTCAATCAATCAATCAACTCTCCAATCAATCAATCAACGCTTGACCCAATCAATCAATCGACGCTTCAATTACGCAATTCGCCAATCAATTAATCAAGAAATCAATCACACGTCTTCCGACACCAATTTTTATATCAAATAATTAAAATAAAAAATATCAGATAAATAAAATGATACTAATTTATCAAATGATAAAAAATAATGATGGAATAAACATTGTGAACTCACACAGTCCGGAGGTCGTAGGATATCTTTTCGAGGCTTTTGCCTTCCGTTTCCGGGACGGCGAGGAAAATGTAGGAGGCGCTAAAAAGATTGATCGCGGAGAAGACGAGGAAACTTCCGCCCGGCGTCACCGCAGTCAGGGCGTGGAGGAAGGACAGGGACAGTGCCAGGTTGGCGGACCAGTTGACGAAGTTGCAGAAAGACATGGCGCGACCTTTCACGCCGGCCGGATAGAGCTCACTTAACACCAACCAAGTCACTGCAACAAAGACAGAGATAGACGGAGACAGACAAACCAACAGACAAACAGACAGACCGATAGACAGACAAACAGATAAACAGACAGACAGACAGACAGAAAGGTAGGCACACAGGCAGACAGACAGACAAACAGACAGACAGACAGGCACATAGACAGACAGATAGACAGACATACACGGAGGCAGTCAACACATTTCACCACACGTCACGTCGCTTACTCGGACCGAATCCCATGGAGTAGCCCACCGTGAAGACCACCAAGGCGAAGAAATTGAGCACGAGCTGAGCAATCTGACCGCTAGTCAACGCGGCAACACCGCTGGCCGGCAGCGGAATGGTAGAACTAATACCGGACGGATGATCTGAAACACCACCAGACCCCGGAATCGCTTGAGCAAAGACCTTCGCAGTAGTGACAGGAGCAGGAGCAGGAGCAGTAGTGACAGGAGCAGGAGCAGGAGGAGCAACGTATACTTCCGACAGGTCCCGCTCGCAGGGCGTGGCGATGGCGGGCGGACTGATCACGGTGGAGACACCGACCAAGGCGAGGCTGCCGGACATGAGGAGACACCCGATGACCAGGAAGAATCGCCTGCCTTTCCTGTCAGTCACGTGCAGAACGGCGATCGTCGTCACCGCCTAATCGAAACAAGCAAGGACGATTGCAACGATTTTTCTCTAGAAAAGAACTCGATCCAGCGATCGATGGCGCGAGGGGAAATGGGAGCGGTGGTTACTACTACCGCACTCGAATAATTCCAAGGCCAAGGGTGGAGAGGGACGCCCAGCGGGCAGTGATGCCGACTTGCTCGAAGATGAGGACGGCGTAGTAGAGGACGTTTGCCAGTCCTGAGATCTACGTCATGGGGAACAGACACCTCTGTCAATCAGCCAACCAATCAAATCACCAGCCAGACAGACAAATATGCCGGCGGACAGACAACCAGATAGGCAGGCACACAACAGACAGACAGACACATAGGCAGCCAGACAGACAAACACATAGGCAATCAGACAGACAGACACATAGGCAATCAGACAGACAGACACATAGGCAATCAGACAGACAGACACATAGGCAGCCAGACAGACTGTCAGACAGTTAGGTGGATGGACGGACAGACAGACGTACACATAGACAGACAAAGTTGCAAGCACGAACCTGTTGCAAGAGTACGAGGCTGAATCCAACGAGGAGTCGGTAGAGAAGGTTGTCGTGTGAGCGGAACAAGGACAGTGTTCCATAAGCCTAAGACAAATCGAGCTGATCATGACTCTATTCGACAATCTCACGATACACCCAGGCAGACAGACGGACAGACCTCTTCAACGCCCAGTGAGTGCCGAATGGATGCAAATTCATTCATCGCTTCGTTCCGGCTCCCGCGAAGGTTGTCCAAAATTAAGATTGCCTGTGAAAACAAACAACCAATCATGACGCTAAAAAAAACGTCTCGAAGCCTCGAAGAAACGTTTTCATCTTTCTAAATTCCTTTCAGGCATCTAGAAAATCAGAACTGATCATCGTCAAACAGCGCCGGCTGTAGGAAGGGGATTCGTTGTTCATCATTCCAGGACAAGTTTAGTCGTCTATAAAACAAGTTCAATTCAAGCCAGCAAAAACTGACCTCTCTGTCCGATTTATTCATCATCTTCTCCCGCGGACTGAAAGAAGAATACAAACATCACGTTGTTCGTGCCAACTCTTCCTCCTCCTCTCTCTCTCTCTCTCTCGAGACACGGGGGCTACCTGGGCGGGAGGAAAAAGAAGGTACCAACAAACTGTAGGGCTGCGGGAACGGCTGCGATGGCCATCATGATTCTCCTGCAAAATGTTAAAAGAGAACAAGTTACAGACACACAAACTGGCAGCTAAACAGGCAGGCAGACAGACAGACAACCAGACAGGCAGACAACCAGACACGCAGGCAGGCAGACAACCAGACATGCAGGCAGACAACCAGACATGCAGGCAGGCAGACAACCAGACAGACATCCAGGCAGACAGACAGACAGGCACATAGACAATCACTCAGACAGACAGCAATATTGAATATAGTCAAGAGACACAATGATGAGACAAACTGAAAGATTGTCACGCATAAAGTCTATTTCAGACAAAGTGTGAATGGCCTGTCCGATTCCCGACTCAGCCGGCTTTCTTCAACAGGTGAAAGCACAATCAGCCTGAGTGCAGGAATCCAAATTCTACTCTTCCACCAAGGTAACGCCAAATCACCATCAAACGCCCGGTAAGGCCTGGTCAATCAGCTGACTCTTGGTGGTTGTGCATCATACACTAAGTTCACACTTCTCACCAGGAATTATGCACGCCGTGGAGGACGTAGCCGCAAACGAAGGCCATGACGAAACCGACGGTTATACCGATTTCATTCAGGCCGACCATCAGTCCTCGTTTGTCCTGAAGTGGTGGAACAAGTGACAATTATGAATACATGCGGCCTGCCAAACTGTCAAACAATACCCAGAGATCCCTTCAGGCCGGCAATTCAACAGTCAGGCAGACAGATAGACAAACAGACAGTCAGTCAGAAACAGGCAGACAGTCAGACAAACAAATAGACAGGCAGACAAATAGACAGGCAAACAGTCAGGCAGGCAAGCAGACAGACACACAGGCAAACAGTCAGGCAGGCAGACAGACAGACAAACAATCTGCGACAACCGACGATTACCTTGGGCGCAATCTCAGACACATAGATGCACTCTGATATAGCTGCCATCGACATGCCGAAGCCTTGAAGAAGCCTGCCAGCCGATAAGGTATCCAACGACGGCGCAATAGCACTTAAGCCAGCTCCCAGGATGAAGACTGATGAGGATATAAGAATGGCTCGCCTCCTCCCACACTTGTCTATCCACGGTCCTGAAACGACAGAATCCAGTTACAGAGTGAATGAGGAAACAGTCAAGGAATATCCCACAACAAGGTGCCTTAACGCTTCATCAATCCAATCAACTATTGTAGCTTTTCAAACTAAGATGGCTATTTACAGAACGAAGGCCAACTACTCTAGAAAAGCCTTTTCTCTTCCACAATGGAGAAGTAAATCACCGCAGCACCCAGGAATCGGCCATTACCGACGGAACACGCCCATCTAAGCCATAGGACTGCAGACAATCTCCCCGTGGATCAATCATGTTTTTTCAATGCTTGTCGATATACGAGCTCTCGGAAAATCAATGATAACCACGAAATGTTGAGGCCTACAACAAGGAGGGGACGTACCGCTACAGATGGAAACGATGACGCCACCGCCGATTAGACATCCGACCAGGACTTGCTCTTGAGCGCAGGTGAGGTGAAAATGGTCTCGAATGGGCTAGAAAAGAGACAAGTGGTCCAACTTGGTGAAACGAGTTGTATCTGTCTGTCTGTCTGTCTGCCTGTCTGTCTGTCTGTCTGTCTGTGTCTGCCTGTGTGTCTGCCTGTGTGTCTGTCTGTCTGTGTGTCTGCCTGTGTGTCTGTGTGTCTGTGTGTCTGCCTGTCTGTCTGTCTGTCTGTCTGTTAAACCTCTCAGTGTTGTGTTGTATTTTCGGCACACCTGCTTGACTGGTTGCCCTTCCATTCGATTTCTAACCACAGCAGTTACGCGCGTCTTCATGTGTCCGGAAAGCGTGGTAGCCTCAAACCCAAAAACACACCTGCATCATGCCGGCAACGATCCCCATATCGAAGCCGAATGACATCCCACCGATGAGAGAGAGCATTCCCGCCACGGTCACCAGCGGGCGATCACAGACGGCCTTGAGATTCCGCAGGGGAGTGGAGTGAGGATTGGAGGACGCTTCCGACTGACCGCTGACCACAGACATCCTACACAGCAAAACGTATCACCAAAGCCACACCCCCAATGCATTTTGCGTGACAATCAATCAATCAAGCCACCAGTCAATCAACCAATCAATCAAGCCATCAGTCGATCAATCAATCAATCCAGCCAGCCATCAAACGATCAATCAACCAATCAATTAAGCCATCAGTCGATCGATCAATCAATCAATCAAGCCATCAGTCGATTAACCGATCAATCAATCAATCAACCCATGAAACGATCAATCAATCAAACAATCAAGTCATCAACCGATCAATCAATCAATCAAGCGATCAGTCGATCTTACCTCGGCAAATCAAACGTGACATGCATGACATCGCGTTCGTCCTCCCCAGCGCCGTCCTTCTGCCTGTGAGCTCGGCCGGCCTTCACCAGGATGGGCCTGCGTCGTTTCGGCGTCAGCGTCCGCACCAGCGCTCGGATCGGCGACAAAATCAAGGAATGCTGCGACGCGGTCGAAGGCCGGCCCTCCAAGGGGGCGTGCGTCGTCGGAGACTCCTCCGAGACAGACATCGTCCTCCCGGTCACAGACACTTCCTCCGGAGTCGGCCGGTTCTGCGGATTCCGCCCCGATACGCCAGCTGGAAATGGAGAGACACACTAGTCACTTGGCAGGCATCAAGGCCGCGATGATCGGGTGGAGAACGATTAGATAATAATAATGTCTGCCACTTGTGACGCCGGCCGAGTGAAAATCGCCTGCAGCAGTGTGAAAAATGAGCGCGAGACTTTCAATGGAAAAAAGTGATAAAAGTGTGTGGGCCTGCCTGTGAAACAAAAGTGCCAACAGCTGTGTGGCGGTGGTGCAGATCTGGCAGGGAGCCATATACACACGTGGCCAAAACCCTGCGCTAACCGAGTTAAGCCATTGCACTCGTACGTTGCATAGCTGTTATACAGCTGTGAGTTAAAATGCTCAACTCGGTTAGCGCAGGATTTCTGCCACGGGGGTGTACAACAAACGTGGTAAAAATTCTGCACTGACCGAATTAAGCACTTCAACTCGGAACTGTGTATAATAGTCATGACGAACGAGTGTAATGGCTTAAATCGGTTAGCGGAGGGTTTTTACCACGTGTGTTTATATTATATATTTTAATCTGCCTGGCCTCGCTAATGCGATGCGCAAACACACAGCGGGAGAGATGATGGTGGGGAATTCGGTTTATTCGCATTACCATATTAGCACTTCAACTGAAACAACTCTGTCAAGTGACTTTTGATTACTGGTCGACGGGGAAAGAAAAGAACAGGCAAAAATAACTCATCAATCAACCAATCAACCGATTGGTTCGATCAACCGGCGTTTTGCGTGAAATAAAAATTTGTAAGCCAAGAAATTAGAAATCGGATAGCACAAACGAAACGAACAAATAGTAATTCAATCGGATAAAACAAGTGTAGACTAAAAATTAGCGTAAGAAAGTTAAAACAAACGAAATTTGATGATAATTGCTTGCTTCGTTTCAAAACAACAATCAATCGATCAATCAATCGATCAATCAATCAATCAATCAATCAATCAATCAATCAATCAATCAATCAATCAATCGACACGTTATGCACAGTACAAATTTCACACTCCAATCAAGAGATCAATCAACCAAATCACCTGTTGACATACATCTTCCCCGCTTGCAAATCAGAATGAAACTTTCATGATCACAACAATCCAAATTCCACAATAAAAATAGACGACGAATTATTGTTTTCAACGAATGCGTTTGGTTTATAAAGCGGACAAGAGATAACCAATCAATACAGCAATCAATCAATCAATCAACAATATCTCTGCAATTTTAGGTTCCACTCAAGAGATCAATCAAGTCGACGAACGCATTGATAACTTACGTTCCACCCAAGAGATCAATCAAGTCGACGAACGCATTGATAACTTAACTAATCTTTTTCAAGTCGTTTTCAAGCCAAGTTCCGCAACGTTCGCCGAATCAGAATGGAATTATCTTCAAATGGTAGAACCATAAGAAGGGGATTCGTAATCATCATTTTCAGCGAACGCATTCCACTTTTCCAAATGCAAAAAATAATTAAATAAACAAAAAAAAAAACTTCCCAGCAGCGAAAAAAAATTTCTCCTTCTGTAAGCAGTACTCCCGCACTCACCTGAATCATCTGCGTCGCCATCGCTTCCGCCCTCGGGAAGCCCGGGCGAATCCATGGAAAAAAATCCCTCTCAAATATTTTTTATTTTCTGGAAGAAAAAAAAAGCGAAGATTTTATTTATTTATTTTTAAATTCCGGAATGAATTTTCCTCTTCGCGATGCAAACCTCAAGGCGAACGTCATCCATTTTTGCTAAATCAAAACCCTGCAGCAGGGAAAAATTGACGGAGAACCGGGGCGGCGACCGGCGACCCTGGAAAAAAAGGTTCCACGATTTCTTCTAAAAAAATTTTTTCCTATTTTGATTCACCGCCCCGGTCGGCTCGAACCGACTGAACGGGCACACCGCGTTATTTGAGCCGACCGCTCGTTTGTTTCTTCGATCCTTGATTGATTGAGCGTCAACCTTGACCACAACACTGCACCGTCGTGACGTTAAAATCAACTCAAATTTGGAGCAGCCAAATATCCCTTTGATTGATTGCTTGATTGTCCACTTTTCTCCATTCTTATAAAATCCTTCGGCAGAATTATTTTTGCACTGCAAACCGTTTCTTTTCTTACACCTATATTGTTTTAAAATGCCAGCTGCATCGACTGCCGGACATTTGCTCAAGAACTTTGTCAAGGGCATGGAGCTCTACAAATTATCCAAGACATTCGATGCAGTTCTCAAAACGGTACGTGGCAAAAAATCTTGCGCTGACCGAATTAAGCACTTTACCTCGGGGTTGCGTGCAACAGTCAACAGCCATGTCGTGGAACGAGTGTAATGGCTTAACTCGGTTAGCGCAAAGTTTTTGCCACGTAAAAATATATTAAAAAATTAAAACAAAATTTGATATTTACGGTTACAGAAAATTAAATGAATAATTTCGAACGATGCTTCCAGGGGAATTTCGTGATGGCTGAGCCGGGGAAAGTGCACTTTGAGATTGAGATCCTGAAGGAACACACGAACGGGCTGGGCGGGATGCACGGCGGATTCGTGGCATTGCTCGTGGACAACATCACCGGAGCCGCCATCACCACTCTGGGCAAATCTAAGAAGCCCGACATCCCTTTCTACTCCGGCGTCAGTGTGGCTATGAATTTAAAGTTCGTTCATGTAAAATTAGTTCTTTTTTAGCCTTCCCGAGATTAGGCACACGTGGCCAAAATACTTGGCTGAACGAGTCAAGCCATTTAACTCGGACAGTGCGTAGACCAACGTACGAAACGAGCTCAGTGGCTTGACTCGGTGGGCCAAGATTCTGTTCTTTTGTGTAGTGAAGCCAATACATCAATCAACTGGTTTGTTTTGTCTGTGTGTTTAATCAAGCCAATACAGCAATCAACTCATTTGTTTTGTCTGTGTGTTTAATCAGGCCAATACATCAATCAACTAGTTTGTTTAACGGTTGGTATTTCGGTCAAATCAGTCATTCTAATTTTTTTTTCACTGCTGCTCGTGAGTAGTCCGCATCAATATGAATATATGAATATATGAATTATTAGATGACGTTTAGAATAAAACTTGACGACTAGTTTTTCATTTAATATTAAGCCACATTTTCTGGAATTTAATTTGAAGAAGCGCAAAAATGCATATTTTAACAAAACATCTGATGGATCTGTCTGTCTCTCTGTCTCTCTGTCTGTCTCTCTGTCTCCCTCTTTATCTGTGTGTTTGTCTGTGTGTTTGTCTTTCTGTCTGTCTGTTTACCTGTCTATCTGTCTATCTGTCTGTCTGTCTGTCTGTCTGTCTGACTGTCTGAAAGTTTACCTGTCTGTCTGTCTGTATGTTCATCTGTTTGTCTGTCTGTCTGTCTGTCTGTTTGTCTGTTTGTCTGTCTGTCTGTATGTCTGTATGTTTATCTGTTTGTCTCGTACTGTTTTTCAGGAGAATTTGTTTGGTTATTCGTGATTTATCTTGTCTTTTCCTTTGCAGTTATTTGTCGCCTGGGAAACTAGGCGAAACAATTATTGCAAAGGCGTCAGTGGAGAAGATGGGTAGGACGCTGGTGTTCACGTCGTGTGAGCTGGTCAACAAGAGCGATGGGAAGATCATCGCGACCGGTCAGCACACAAAGTTCCTCTGACAGTGAAAATTTAATGATAGTGCCGCATGCCAAACAGAGGCATTTTGAACTCCGGCCTGTGAGGTCCAGCATGGGAAGTCTGTTGTGGCGAGATCTGTTTCTCATGGCTTATATTTTTCTGACGTTAACTTTGCGCTTGCCTGGCCTTGTGTGGCCCTGTATTTGATGTTTGTGTGATATTTTTCGTGAATTATTTGCCCTTTGTTCGTTGGTTGGAGAAACCTAAACTGGCGGACAGTTACACCATAGGAAGGCTGAACAGACAGATCCCCTAGATCCCTAGACAGTCTGTTAACCCTCACTGTGGCTAAACGGATCAGGCAAACAGGTGGACGAACATACAAACTGATAAGCATACGGACATTCAGACATACTGATAGACAGACAGACAGACAGACAAACAAACAGACAGACAGACAGACCGAAAGACAGACAGACAGACAGACAGACAGACAGACAGACAGACAAACAGACCGACAGACAGACAGACAGACAGACAGATAGGAAGGCAGGCACACAGGCACACAGGTTTTCAAGCAGGCAAACAGACAGGCAGGCAGGCAGGCTTTCATGCAGGCAAACAGACAGACAGACATATAAAAAATCGCGTTTGAACGAGTAAGAAAAATATCAAGTCTCGCGATTTCGTTAACACCCTCATCAGTTTTATTTTATCTCAAAGCTATCTTGTATTTTCAGTCTCTGATAGACTGCAATACTAGTAAGAGTGGCAAAATGCAACGGCGATAATCACACAAAACCTGTTCCGATATCCCAGACGAAAGAGAAGCATTAAACTTCGTCAGTGAAGCGCTTGGATCGGAGTGTCTGCAAACTGCTTTCCAGGTCGGCTATTCTGCTTTCCAGCTCACGAATGCGCTCGGCATCGTTGTGTGAGCCCGAATTATGGCGTTTGACCCGAGGGCCACTAATGCCTGGTCTGGTCCCTCCCAAATAGCAATCTGTGAATAAAAAACCCAAATTAGTATCCGATCAGATGCAAAAGACAGACAAATAGACAAAGGGTCAGACATTCATCCTGACAGATAGACATATAGATAGACAGACAGACAGACCGACAGACAGACAGACAGACAGACAGACAGACAGGCAGACAGACAGACAGATGTACCTTCACAACACTCTTCCCATTGCGTCAAATCAACTGCCGGAATGTCCTCGCACCATGTATACCCGCCTTGAACGCCAGCCAACAGGAAGATATCCTTTTGAACCCGATCAATCGTGTCTGTATTGTTGCACAGTACTTTAGCTAAGGAGCTCTTCTTAATTTCCTCAAGTTGTTCCGAAGTGAATACTCCACTTTTTTCATACCAAAACCTACAAGACAAGCGCTTGCAAGACCCGTGCTGTCGTAGCCATAACAATGACACTCCAATTATAATAACAGCGGAAAAATTGTTTGCTTGAAAGTTTGAATTTTCAATATCCCTGCACAATTTAATTTATTTTGAACTACAGATTAAATTAAACTTTTATTTTACTTCAACTAACTAAAGAATTCAATGACAATTTTCTTTTTGTTCTCGAACACAAATTAATAATCAGTTTAAAGCTTTAAATCCAGGCAGGAGTAATTGGTTTTCGAATATTTCTAATATTTATACAGATTTTCTATGCAGTTTCCTTACACTTAAAAAAAGGTCAGCCTAAAACGTACCGATCGCCAGTTCTGGTATTGCGAAACTGCTCCGCCAAAAGGCACATAAAAGTGGCGCCGATTTTGGCCCCAGGAAGTGGTCGTTCGCTCATCGCACCCGCGAACAAGTCAATGTTTCCCGTATGCCCGTAGACCTCTTCCAGTTTCCGCAGCTGTTCGGGGTCGATCTCGCTCCTCAGTCCGGCGAACGTACTCGGCACGGCCAAATTACAATGGCGACGGAACGCCACATATGGCGGCAGGGCGTGGTCGCGACCGCGTTGAATGTTCATGGCGCCGAGGTCGAGCGGGATCCGGTGGGTGCGCGTGGACTTCCCGAACAGTTTCTCCGTCAAATCGGTGTTCATCAGTTCGGACTTTTGAAGGAGTTTCGCGGGCGTCGCAAACAGACCACGCAAAATCGGATCGACGCCACCTGTTTCAAAAATGTTTTTGCGAACGGACTAAATTGATCAGCGGAAAGTCCACTTATATTACTACGGCAGTGTCCCGCAGGCCCCGCCCCACTACATACTTGTATTTGTATGTCGTGATTCGAGGATTGGGTGTCTGTGCAATCTTATGGCGCGCTTTCGAGCTCTTGGATCGACTCTCACAACATAAAGTCAGTGTAGCGGTTCTCTTCGTCTTTGTTCTCTTCCTCTCCCTTCCCTTATTTGTATATGTTGTGAGTGCAGGATTGGGTGTCCGTGCAATCTTATGGCAAGCGTTTGAGCTCTTAGATCGACTCTCACAACATAAAGTCAGTGTCGCGGTTCTCGTCCTCTGCCTTCCCTTATTTGTGTATGTTGTGATTGGAGGATTGGGTGTCCGTGCAATCTTATGGCAAGCGTTTGAGCTCTTGGATCGACTCTCACAACATAAAGTCAGTGTCGCGGTTTTCTTCGTCTACCAAGACGAAGAAGCTCTACCCGTTAATGACGTCGGCTTAAAATTAATATTTAAAAACATTTATACTAGCTCTTTGTTAAAGAAAGGACCTGTTTTATGCTAAAGCTACTGTAACGACGCAATTCAAAGGCGCAAAGCTAACTGCGTTTTCCGTATATATGGCCCCAGGTGTGCGTATAAAATCACCTAACCACTGAAATGCGCCAGTCTCCAATCAAGCAACTTATCAATCCTTCCTGATCTTCACATTTCTTCTTCATTACTTTCTTCGGCAAAGGACGCTTTGTCAAAACAAGTAATCTTTAAACAAGCCGGTTCATTATCAGGACTGTCCTCGAAACCATCCATACCTTTGACAGGACTATCCTTGGACACTAAGCGGGCACCAATAAATGACTTTTTTACACAAGAAATAGAGACTCTTTCCCACGCAGCTGAAACCATATCACGGTGACGGTAAAAGTTTGGAATAAAATATTTAGGGCCATTGAGACGGAGTGGTGGGCGAACAGCCCCGGGGCGTGGCTACGGCTGCGTCTTAGAATCGCGTCGCTACAGCACCATCGTGCGTAACAGGAAAACTCACAATGCGACTTACCATGGTCGAAGATGCGATGTGGCGCGAAGAATGCCTCATGCAAACTCAAATCCCCTTCGGGAATAGTTTCGAAGGAGCTGTTCAACCGTCGCAGCACCGGAAAAATGGTACTATGCCCCATCCGCAGGGTCGCCGTCGCGAAACTGTTGGCCACGCTCGAGCTGACGTCATCGCGGTAGCCCGTGTAAGGGCCCAACAGTTGCATCCCCGCAGGGCCCAGAATCTTCGGCAGCCATTGCGTGTAAGTCACGTGTTGGATCATTGCACCGATGACCTTTCGGGTCTCCTAAAAAGAAACGCCGGCTTCAGATGCAGTAATGCCGTTTAACCTTTAACGGCTAGCGAGGCGTTCCGGCGTTTCAGAATTGTTTTTAAAAATTTAAAAGTATTAGAAAAAAATTAGTTTTTTTTTAAAAAAAATTTAAATTTTTTAAATTTTTTTTTGGCTGAGGCAGCACATGCCTGGAAAACGCGTTCTCCACTCCAGTGGTCGTTGAGTTCGCCGAGGCGTTCGGCGACGCGGTTGTGCTCGCGGAACCAGACAGTGTGCATGGCCAACAGGCCGAGCTGCTCATTCACGCGGATCTCCCCGGCGGTGAAGCAGGGGAAGTTGCGTTCGTCCTGTCTGACACGCTTGCAGTCGACCTCCTCCGGCGCCGTGGCTGGGTCGTTGTACGGGAGGAGGGGCTGTTCCGTGCCGGGTGCGGGGAGACTGCTCCGGAAGAGGCCGCGTGAAGTGTGATCGCGGATAAAGTCCGCCACCTCGGCGCTGCTGCCGTAAATCATGGACGCGTCGATGTAGCTCGTCAGAGTGTTGATCTGGAACGTATTTAAAGGAGAATAATTTAGCCGTCCGGCAAAACTAACGTCTTGATAATTATCTTCACTGTTTTTTATTATCTTTTTTTAGTATTTAATTACAAGTTTCTTATTTTTATTTTTATCTGGCAAAAAAATTCTAATTAGTTTTACCTGTTCGCGGGGTGTTAAATGGTCGAAGAGCATCGACGTCGATCCCGATCCACAGACAGGGCGACTGCGAATGAACTCCATGCAGGTTTCGTTCTGAATGCGCGGATCGTTGGGCGGAATCAGGATGGGGAAACAAGGCGCATCGGTGGTGCAAGAGCTGCAAAAATTATTTCTCTGTACGAAAGGTCATCCCGTTTTTCGGCCTAATCCTGGCCACTTTGCAAGTGGATGATCTAATTCTCTATTACGATTTCAATGAAACCATCAACGCTGATACGAAGACCTTCAACACGGGAACAATTGGACGTAGGATTCAAATTGTTTGAATGCGCACTTTCAGAGCAAAAACGTGCCGGAAGAGAAAGGGAATCAGACAGAAATGCGACCGACGATTTCACACTGGACCAGAAGAGGGCGCTGCATGCGCTCTCTCAGAAAGACTTTGCCGGCTGTAAATTGGATTCTTAAGGGGTTAAGCTTCCTTTGCGCTGCTAACAATAAAGTCACGTCGAAAAGAACAAGAAAAAAAAGTGATAATCGAGATTCGATCCCTTAATCTCCGTCGCACTTTAGAAACCAACCTTAGAGATGGGCGCGCCACCTGTTGCCCTCACTAAATTGGGATGGCCAGGATTCGGCCAAAAAATAGGATGGCCTGGACTAGGCCAAAAACGGAGTGGCCCGAATAAGGCCTGACCCCTCGTATATGCATTTATAAGTTAGCGATGGGCGCGCCACCTGTTGCCCTCACTAAATTAGGATGGCCAGGATTCGGCCAAAAAATAGGATGGCCCGGACTAGGCCAAAAAAGGAGTGGCCCGAATTAGGCCAAAAACGGGGTGGCCCGAATTAGGCCAAAAACGGGGTGGCCCGAATTAGGCCAAAAAATGGGGTGGCCCGAATTAGGCTTGACTCCTCGTATGTATATTTATTAATTGTCTGTTCTAGTGATCAGTTGTTTTAATGCTTCAACTTTCCAATTCTCCTTTTTGGACACGAACCTTTTGCAGTTGGCATGGCCCGGAAACACTTCATGGCTGGCCTCCATCAACGTGAAGCCTGTAATTGGAGGGATCGGAGCAAAAATAAAACTCAGAAAAAAAAATTTAAAAAAATTATTATTTATTAAATTATTATTATTATTATTATTAATTTGTTCACTTCTTACTGAGATCATGATCGAGAAACTGTCCCCACTGCATGAGCATGTGAGAATGTCGAGTGTCCGGAGTGATTTTCGCCGTGGATAGAATCTTCGTTGAAACCAGTCGAGCGCTCGGTTTTGCAAATCCATTGTACAGCTTATCCTTCTGTGTGCCTTTTTCAAAAAAAGAATGTTATTAGTAAAAAATGTAACTAAAATTTAGTTATTAAATTTATGAATACAATTACAATTATATCTATTTAAATTACTAAGAAAATGCTAGATATTCTTAAAGATAATTTAAAATTATTATCAACTATTGAAAATGTTGAAAATAATTAATAGAAATGCAATTAAAATAAAAATAAAAATTAAAATAAAAATTAAAATAAAAATTAAAATTAAAATTAAATTAAATTAAATTAATTATTTTGAAACTGAAATAATTTTTATTGATAGAAATGATTTACCAATTGGTTGAGTCAAGCCGTCTTCATATTCCGCCGGCAGAATCCTCCTTAGCGGAGTGTAGGAAGCGCCCTGCATCGGTTTCTTCAGGTTGTTGCACGTTCCGTCGTAGCTGCGGTATTTTTTGTGGTAACATCCGCTGCAGTCTTTCACCACTTTCCGGTGTGCACGACAGCCGGACAGTTCAGCCATCAGCTGGACTTGCTCAAACGGCAATGTCTCGTTGTAATCGAAACCTACCGAGGTTTTAAAATATAATTTTCAAGGAAAAATCGAAGAAATCGAATTAAAATCAGAAATCAACATTTTCTAACTTTCACAACTACGTTACTATTAATAATAATAAATTTCAACTTTCTGGATGAAATGGCAAAGTTTGAATTCTTTTTTTTAACGAAGCATTAAAATTTTAATCTAATTGCAGTTTACGTTTTAATTGAAGTTGACTTTTTTAATCCTGAAAATGTATTTGATTTAATTTACTTGTTAGATTGGGAAAGTGCATGCCGCGCTTGATCTTCTCGTCGATTAAGCCCAATGACGTGACAAACAATGGTCGAGCCGCTTGTACAGCCTGGATCTGTTGGGGAGTGAGGGTGTCACGCGGTCCGTGGACTCGCTGATCGAGACCGGGGAAGGCGCTGAGCGGTCCGCCCAAACCGACGCTCTGTCCGCCGGAACTGGAAATGGACGGCACCACGTTCCGCGCAGGAGCCGAGGGTCCGCCTTCCGGTACTTGAGTGATATCTGAAAGAACACCCTCACTTCCATCAAAAATGTTCTTTTCGGGTGGCAAGAAGGAAGTTTAGCTCTATTACCGACGGCGAAGGAGAACACTTGCTATTGCTTGGTTGATTTTTCCCTTGTGTTGGACCACGCCCAACAAGTCCTCATATCCAATCATTATAGGTCTTTAACTCACGAGTATCATACTTAGTTTGTAACTCTGTCTACTCTGTTAACCCTATTCTGATGTATGTGCTATTTGCCTTCATTTCTATAGTTAAAACTTTACTATATAATAATGTGTTTTTCCGGTGGAGGGCAGTTGTTGGACACGCCCAACAAGTCCCCATATCCAATCATGATAGGTCTTTAACTCACGAGTATCATACTTAGTTTGTAACTCTGTCTACTCTATTAACCCTATTCTGATGTATGTGCTATTTGCCTTCATTTCTATAGTTAAAACTTTACTATATAATAATGTGTTTTTTATTTCTACGGGCAGTTCTACTTCCTCTTTCCTTTCTTCCAATTTATTTCTCTAACAGTCTTTACTATCAGTCTAATAAACTTGTTATCGGTTTTTTCAAATGGAGCTTTTCCACTGCTTATAAATGCTTGCCGTTTCCCTTTTAGTTCAGGATTTAATAGCCACAAATCATTTCCCGTGAATTTTAATCAAAATGGCACAATTTAACCTTAGTGGCACAAATTTGGTCCTACGGCCAAAATAAAAACCGTTTAAGAGCACCAAAAGTGGAACAAATTAGAATCGAAATAAAGTCCGAAAAAGGCCTCGAAAATGTTTTTCGGACATTAAAATATTCGTAAGGCTAAATTAAAATCAGCTAAAACTTGATTTCAAACGAATCCGACTAAAATTTGCACTTCTGACGAACTTTGCCTTGAAAATGAATCTTTTTTACCCGCCGACTTAGGCCGAAAATATTCTACGAACTTCAGTTCAAAAAAATCGTTCATTTTGTGTTTTCACTGTAAAAACCCCGCTCTATCGGTTCTTGAGATGCAGCAGGAAATTGTTTTGAGAACAAAAAAGAATTCTCGCAAAAGTGCGCAAACACTTACTTTCTACACATTAACATCGTTTTAGCTCCGCCCCTACAACATTATGAGTTTTAAAGAGAGCAACCATTTTATGAGTTATCTTTTTAAGGTCATTTTGTTTGCAAAACTGCCTCTAGAATCACTTGATGGGAACGCAGAATTTCAAGGGAATCACAAACACAATCAACCAATCAACCAATCAATCAACTGAGCCTGTGGTAAAAAGCTAATTAGCCATTTTATTCAGTGACCTTAAAAAGGCTTCCTGCCTGAGATTTTGAATTTTTTTTTCATAAATTGAATTCAGGCTTCAGGTGTGGCGTTTTTGTCATTTGTGAGGTTAGCGTCATCTGCGCTCAGTTTGCGTGGTCACCGTTTGAAAACTACTCAATGTTCGTGGTGGATTCTGCATTTTCAGAATGCACGCTTTGTAATTGGTAAGAGAGTTCGTACCGTCATAAACGGTGAGGACAGCGGAGGCCGCAGCCGTTCCTGCAGAATTCTGCGCAACGCAACGATACGTCCCCTGGTCGTCACGGGAGACATTGGTGAAGGAGAGCTCCGTGCCGTCACGGG
>LRSR01004909.1:0-13442 GCA_001579985.1 Hypsibius dujardini | reverse complement strand
GTTATTTTTTGGCGGATTATAAAACTAGCTCGTTGATTACAGTAATGATTGTAGCTTTTGTCATCCCTAATGAAGGTTCCGACGCATGGCGTCACCGTGGTGGCCACAGGCATGGGTGCATACATTCACCAAGCGGCTGTGAAGGGAACAACAGAGACGGACTACCATACGGCGGACGAGTTTGGGACGATGATTTCTGGGTTGGCGTATCTGCTGACGCATAGTCCGCGAGAGTGTTACTTTTTGGCGGATCCGTATAATAAGGAGTTGACGAGGAAGGTCTATGTAGAGAATGAGGAGATTGCCTACCCATTTATTGTGTGCACGATTGGGAGTGCTACCAGCATTCAAATCGTCGAGTCCCCGACGAAGTTTTCGATTGTGGGCGGCTCGACGATAGGTGGCGCGACATTTTTGGCGTTGGCTTGCATGCTGACTCCGGCCACGACGTTTGACGAAGTAATAGAGCTGGCAAAGAAGGGCGACAATAAGGGAACCATTGATAAACTGGTAAATTTTAAGCATATGTGTCTGTGCCTATCTGTCTGTGTCTGTGTTTGTGTCTGTGTCTGTGTCTGTATCTGTGTCTGTGTCTGTGTCTGTGTCTGTGTCTGTGTCTGTGTCTTGTATGTGTCTGTGCCTGTGCCTGTGTCTGTGGCGGTCTCTCTGTTTGTATCGGTCTTTCAAGTAGTATAGGTTCACTCATAGTGTTTACTTATTCCATTTCAGCTCGGTGATCGAGGCTGTGAGTATTACCTAGATCGGTTCGCAGTGAAGATACCCGCCGACTTCGTCGCCATCCAGTTCGGTCACATGCTGGATGCGGAACGTCGAAAGTCAGCAAAGGCCGAAGATATAGCCCGAGCCCTCATTGGTTTGATCACTTCCGTCGTTGGGACCGCTCTTTTGGGTACCCTGAAAGGAACGGACATCAAGCAGGTCCTGTTTGCCGGAAGCTTCCTACACAACAACGACATCGCCATTCAACACCTTACGACAGGGTTGAACCATGCACCAAGCCCAGTGAAGGGCTACTTCCTGCAGCACGAGGGTTTCTGCGGAGCGATCGGTTCCCTTGTGGACCTTCTTAGCTCAAAAGTTTAGTTCAACTGTGACGCAGCAGATTTGTTTTTCACAGAGCTCTAGCTGACCGACTGATTTTAAAATGTTTTATTCCATAAAACATAAGGCCGTTAATATACTGAGTAAATATATATCATGAGCGCCGGCAGGGAGCGAAAACGATGTCACCCCCCCCCCTGTGGGGGTGGTGGGGTAAACCCTCTCACTAACTGGAAACTGACACTGACATCCACCCTGAGAATTTCCCTTGATCCTTCTGCCTATCACGAGGGCTTGGAAGTGTTCTCGCAAGGGCTCTGTACAATATCAGTCCGAGTACGCCGGAAACTTGGGCAAAAGAGGATCTATCGATGGAAGAAGAGAAAAATTCGACTGAACGAGAATTTGATGAAAGATACATTCAGAGATTGAATTACGTACAACACGCGCTACGTTTTTCTAATCTATTCCTCTTGTCTGCATTATAAGAAACTCAAGGAAGGCCACGGCAAACCGGAAGCTGCAGGGTGCGTACGCTGGTAGTTTTTGCGCAGCATGGGGCAGGACACAATTTTCAGACTCCGGGTCGATCCAGTTCTGCTCTAATTGAACTCGATTTCGGACGAATGCAAATTGAGAAGTCACACCTCCTTAGTTCTTCAATTGACAATACTGGAAATGATCATAATGTAAAATATCAGCCTTTGATTTGGTATTTTTGTGAATTCGGCACCCCGGTTTCAAAATATGCATAATGTTGCATGCACATGTCGCGGGTAAAAGATTGTTCTTTTGTTCTAGTTTTAAGGCGCAGATTTGTTCTATTTATTTTTACGCTAAAGAAGCCTTCGGCTTCTTGACATTCTGTATATATAATACTGTGTTGTGTGGATACAGTTAGTTCTGGTCTTCGTCTCGTTATAATAAAGTTATTGTGAGGTTGACGTGTGTGGGCGCTTCACATACCCCATTATCGTTCCTTTCTTTCTTTTGCGAGAAAATCTCGCAAACTGAAATGGTATTTTCGTTCTGGCACAAGGCACATCCACACGCGGACAAAATACTTGGCTCAGCGAGTTAAGTGGTTACAGTGGTAAAAGTGTTCGAAACAAAGCGTAACTTTGCACCAAGCGCAAATCAGAGAATGAGTTTTCTCACATAAAGAGACAGAACATATGTGGTTTGCTTTGGCAGCTTCGCTCGCAAAATAGAACTCTGAGGGTGTTGGAAACTCTAAACGCTCCTCGGTCTCCAAATACCCAGAATGCGACCACCCCACTCGCCACATTTCTCGAAACCGCAGACTGCTAAACTGATTATGCACCAGCGACTGCAGTTTCAACACTGTATTCCGCTGGTGTAATTCACATTCCGTACCGTCTGGAACAATGCGGTCCCAAATTTTGTGAACAAAAGACTTCCACATCCGAAAGCTATAAACATCTAGCGGCTGATAGAGCGGCGTAGTTTTCGGTGGCACCGTAACGATCTGGATCTCTCAACCTTCCGGTGTGGCAGCGTCCAACAGTTTTTGATTTTTGTAGGTTGACCAGGAGTAAATGACGAAAACAGTCTGATCAGGGACATTGGGGAAGAACACATGTTCCAACTATACTGACAGAATGTTTGGAGCAGTTGAGGCCCTGCTGCATTTGCGAACCGAAACTGTTGCCAGTTATCTCTTGCATAACAATGAAAAGAGGACTAAAGCTCTTGCCATTGGCGTCGATGGTCACCATGATTGTGTACGAGTGAGTCATCTTGGTGATGGATTGGACACATGTTCTCAATTGTTTCAAACCTAAAGGCAAAAATGCGACAATTTAGTGACAACTAGATATTCAAATACGCTTAAATATTTCACACTATACAATTCAAATTTAATGTTTCGGAATCATTTTTCAAATAGCTTATTAATTGCATAAGCATGGAACAAACATTTACAAGCAATTGTGCAAACTTCGCGTGCGTAAAGTCCTGCCCGAGTGAATTCCGTATTCGAATCCGCTTTGATCAGCATTGAGAACACACTCCGGTCCATACAGCAAGATCAGGCCCTTCACGTGCTCTACAAAGTCGGCAGCTGCAATGTAGCGGTCAGGCTCATTCTCCACCATCTTCTTGGGGAAGAACTCGGTAATCTTGCGGTCAAAAATATTGTGCATTTTTTTAAACTTCGAAATCCAAGACTTAGAAACACGAAAACCACTCAGCTTTACAGAAGTTGCAGCATCGCGAGCCCATTTTGTTAAGTCGGCCTTGTGTATAATAGCAAGTTCAGCCTCAGCCTGGAAAAAGCCAATCAATTGCAGGTGTTTGTGTAATTACTTTGAGAAAAATATTTTGCGGCTGAGAAATCAATGAATCAAGAAAAGGGACAATCAACCTTAACATACGCTGCTTTGGTAATTTCGCAAATTCGTCGCATCTTTCCAATTCTTGATTTTGGAGTAAGCTGCCTCGCCCAGTCACACAGCATTGATTGATTTTTCACTGTGCTGAACTTGCGCTGTTGAAGAAAATGATATACATGGTCTTTTTCGCCCTCCTCAAGTGGCAAAATTTAGTAGGGTAAGGATCCTTTTTCTTCCCCCATTGCATGGACTGCCGTTTAGTTAAAGGATTTTGGTGATAAGCGCGTATCTGGTCACCGGTAACGAGCTCTTTCGGACGTCTTTCATGGCCTTCGTTCAGGAAATTCGGGGTAAGATTCAACCGCTTTTGCTTCTGATTCTCGGAGAGACTGTGCGGCCCCCCAGCGACTACAGACCTTTTTCATCCGGAGTTCCCTTTTCAAAATCAGCTTCATCCTCAACGAACTGATAAAAAATTCACGCTGAATCATCTGGTATGATGAATGGGAATAATCGGTGATGAAATTGTCCACGGCGGCAGTTAATTCAGAAGTGACAATCGTCGGGCGTCTTCCAGATCGTGGCAATTCTTCCAACCCACATTTGGACTTCACGCAGCGTCCGAAACCAACGTGGAACAATTCTTTTCGATGGCACCTTTTGCCCTCTAAAAGTCTTCTAGAAGCGGTCAAAAGATTGCTGAGACGATGGAGCATTTTTAAATTCCTGGAAGATCGCTGCACGAAGAGCAAAAATGGAATTCACCATGGTGTGGTGACAGTGAGAGAACAACCTGTGTGAAGCAACTTGCGTCCGAGCGCGTCGCTTCTCTCGCCAGTGGCTCGCAGCGCCCTACTTTTTTTTAATCTAAGTCACCACTGATTCCCCTACTTAAATGCATGAGCCAAACAGTTAAAACTGCTGTCATCCTTTTTGAAAAATTCAAGTGACAAGACTTACTGGCTGTGTTGTTCCATGCTACCTGGAGGCAATTGAGGCTTCAAAACGAAGCTGTATTGAGGTCGTGAATCAGTTGGAAGTTCGCGAAAGTAACTTGACTGGTCCAGCAAGTACAGATAACCTCATAGAGTGCAGTTGTAAGATGGCGAGTGCTCCGAGTGACCTTTTGTGTTGACTGTTACGGTTTCACCCTCCATGGTGATAGCAGCGTCACATTCTGGGTCTACCTGACCATTCGAACTCTGCAGCTTCGGTATTTGCATCGCTTTCACCCTGATTAAAGCCTCGTTGATTGAGATGATGGAGACGCACGACGGCGATGTGGGGTGAATGGAACCTTCGCATCGTTGGGCATCTGTCTGCCTCCAACGTTGTCAGGGGCTGTTGATGGACTACGCCAGCAGGGTGGCAGGAGTGCACGATTATAGTCTGGCGTTTTACTTGTTTATCGCTTTGATGACTTGCTCGATCGTCACGCAATTCATTGCGAAGTTGCCCGCAAGACCGCCGAGTAAGATGATCAGGTTGACCACGTGATGGAGCTGATCCGCAACAAGAAAGTTGTAGCCTTCTGCGTGATTTATGCGTTTATTGGATTGGCTTGGGGGTTACTACAGTAAATGTGCTGGGATTTTCGTTAAGTAAGAAGTCTCGTTCCAGCAAAAGAAATGAAAATGTCTAGTCGGTTGCATAAAATTCCTTGTTCTCTAAATAAAATTAAGCTAAAACATTATCTAAATATTTTTGGGAACACAAAACTGAATCGCTCATTTGATCTGGGAACGATGAAATACAGAATGTGTATGGACCCGGTGTTCGCTCATCTTTCAAGCATTCGCTCTTCGCACTATAGTCAAATAAAATCAGTCAGCCTTACAATCTGGCTCCAGCTTTCATTTCTCCGTTCGCTATCGAACTAACTTCATCTTAATACAATAAGAACAGTTTTAAGTTAATAAATATGAAAATTGAGTCAAATTTCAAAAAAGGTTTATAGTAAGAATGAGTTGAAGGTGTATATTAAAATACTGACCTTTGACCAAAAATGATTATTTACAATATCAGGGCGGGTATATCATAAGGCCTCGGCCCTAATTAATAGCTCAGATTTGTTTATGGTTGGTAGAGTTAATGGACACTGGAAAGGAGCAGGACCAAATGGCTCTCTGAAATGGCTTCCTGAAATGCAACAAGTTGAGCCAGTGTCGGAGACTCGCTGCGGAACAGCATGCTGTATGTTCTGATGACCGACAACGTGGAGTCTCTTAACAGTTTAAACAGCCTGGAGAACACGGAACACCGCCTGGCAAGGGGCCCTCATCAGCGGTCACTGCCGGTTCGCTATCGCCACCAGCTGGTATGAAAGCAACCGCAGACCCTCCGGAAACAGTCTCACCACCCATATTGTGGAATAACACAGATTTCTGTGAGATTCGAAGAGTTCTGACAAAATCATTTCGATTCGCTTGTTCAAATTTGATGACTGCATAAAACGTGAAGGCCCTTTAAGAAATGCATAATGCATAGGCTTTTCATTATTAACGCTCGATCCAAACAACTACAGACTGTCATATCTACAAGGGAGCTTTTTGCTGTTCTGCTCTCTCTTAGTTTATAATAGGCCACAGTTCCAGACAGGTGTCTGTCTGACAGACAGGTTCACAGTCTGATATTGTTTTGTCGTGCTTGATGGCTCCTTATTGAGAGGGACAGGCAATCAATTTAGCATGCCCTAACCAATTGTAAAGTAATAATCAAAATCATAATTAATCAAAATGTATATAATCAAAATGTAATAAAGATTTAATGTAATCACAATTTTCGCACCCCACATGCATCCATCAGCCAGGGAAATGGTACGTGCGTGTTCTTCAAAACAATTTTTCTACAATCTTGTACACAATCTTCTCTAATGATGACATAATTACGCTGTCAATTTGTAATACATCTGGATTAAGTCATTCACTTTGGGTATTTTCCCGCACATCTGCTCAAGTTGCGGATTTGTGGTAAATTTCTGTTTATGAAGAGTTGCCAAAGCTGATTGACTGTTGGGTACTGCACGTACTGCACTTCCATGGGTTTGCTTATTAATGGAAGCAGTAAAAGAACTCAAGACTGCCAGAGAGGATAAATTGGAACGATATTGACCCACGAGAAGAGTTTGAACATGTTCGCTGGCATTTTGCAGCGTGGAGAAACCGCAAAAAGATAGCACCCCCTACTTGTCAGTTCATACTCATGCAGTCAGGCAGTCGGCCTCATTACTAGGGTCATGCATGGCTCTACGGTATATGTCAAGCCTCTAAGCCTTGTCGAGAGGTTAAGTGTTTTGCACGCACCCTAAAGGCAGCCAGTTCCTTAGTGTGGAATCTACCGGTGCAGCATAATTCTCCTTCTTTATAGTTGCATGTAGACTGTCCGACTCGAAACGCATACAAAGAAGTGCCTAAATCCTGTATGAAAATTAGTTTCAGCTTTGAAATCTAAAGCACCCTATCGATGCAACTGAAAGTGTCTCCCATTTCATCGGTTGTGCTCAAAGTTTTAAAACAAAAAGCACACCTAAGTATGGCAAATATTGTTCGCAATTCTTCCCTGGAAAACATTTCCAACAGGTCATCGGGAGTTTCCTTACTTGCATTTAATTACCAGTCGGTCCTCTCATCCCGTGGAAACTGCAATCTCACCGCGAGCCAAGACATGAGTCTCAACGGCGTGCCGCTCATCCTCTCCGGTGTCATCGTCTGTTCGCAGCTATTCGATCTGGTCATCTTCCACTTTTGGCGTCAAAAGGAGCCCTACATCTTATTCCACGTCGCCCTCGCGTACACCTCCCTCCTCGTGGGAGTCGACGGTGCCGTCACTCCCCTGGTCCGAATGCTGCCATGGAAGGAACCGGTCGTTAGCTTCATCTTCATCAACATCTTCTTTCGCGGGTATGAATTCTTTCATACCCTCGCATTGATGACGCTACTGTTCATCAGTGTGGATCGATGGGTGTCCGTGGAGTTTGCCGTCGAGTACCGAGCGAGAATTTCCACCTCAACTGTTCGCTTGTTCATCGCATTGACCTGGTTTGTACTGGCATGTAATGTACATTTAAGTGTTTGTCCAACGGTTCAATCATCGTCTTAATTTGTTCTTAATTTCAGAATTGAATTGAATTGAATTTAAAGAATCTCGTAAATAGACGTAAATACAAATCAAAAGTGTTTAAATGCTGTTGTAAATAAATGAATAGGATTGCTGGCATGTTAGGCACCCATTAGACGGGGCAAATGTTACAGCACGAACTAACGAGCCGTAGAACAAGCACGGACGAACGTGAGGCTCATTCCATGAGCAAACGAACAGAACCAGCGAACGATGAAATCAAGGAGGCAACAACGTACCGTTCCTTTCGCCGTAGTAGGCTGTTCTGCAGCCTTATTGATCTCAATGGACTCAAAATCAGACCACTGCTGTCCTTAATTCACAAGGCACTAATCTTCCTTAGTCCGAGCGTAAAGAGGCTAGTTCTTGTTCTTAAATATTTTCGTCGATCTAATCAGATTGGCATAATACTGAACATCACGAGTAAAATAATCCCCCTTTCATGAAAATGTCAATTTCTCAGGAATCTGTGACAGTTTTCCATAGGTTAGGAAAACATTTCTGATTATTAAGATGTGATATGCAAATAAAGTTTAAGTGGAAATATTCAGAATACAAACTGGAACTGTGAGCATGTTGCAAATTTATCGTGGGGAATCCTAAATGAATTTGAGTTTGGGCATTGCGGTCGAACCGGAAAAAAGATGTGAGCAGAAGCACACATACGTTAGTCAAAGTCGTCTTAAACCATTGATATTATTACAGGATTCTCACTGCCACACTCACATTACCCGGTATAATCTTGTACTGGCCAAACCTTGAGGCGGCATGCGACAAGGTGGTCCGGGACACCGACCATAGCGCCGGCCGTCCAGTGTGGAAGATCTTCACCGGCCCGGTGATTCTCTGCCTGCTGCTATTGAGCCAGACACGTATCTTCATTATCGCGGTCAACGCGAAGCTGCGTCAGTTGGTAGCCAAGGCTCGAAGCCCTACCGCAACAGGCCCCTCTCCGCAGGTCATCGTCCGCATTGTCTGGAGCTCCCTCCGTGCCAGCATGATCATTCTGCTGTTCGCGGTCCTCTCCGAGGCTCCCTACCTCCTTCGCGTCGAACGGTGGGTCACCAGCCCGACCGTCGTACGGATGGTGTTCATGCTGCCGGCGGTGCAACACATGTACTCTCCGTTGGTCTATCTGCTCTTTTTTCCGCCCTTCCGAGACGTGCTTCGTCGTGGCTGCCAACGACTATTTGGCGGGAACCGTCGGTCCCAGCACGCTGCCACTGCGCCGCATAAGCAAGGGCCAGGTAACGTAGTCTCCATTGGAATGGTGGACCTCACTGCCGACGGAAGGAGGGGTACCCTTAATGGAGGAGTGTACACTGTATCGATGATTGCACAACCGTCGAACAACATGCCGTAAGAATTACTTGGGCTCTCATTGGAACACGAACACTGATCGACATTCGTAGGAGGAGGGAATCTTGTTTCTAACCAACTATCGGCAAAAACCCCCGTGGTAGCAAGCATTAAAATGTTAAAAGTCTAAAAAAGTCTGCTTGGGGGAGGGGGCCTTAGCTTACAAGTCCCCCTTCCCCTTCCCTCATTGTCGCTGCTGTTGGTTTTACGAGTTCTGACCAATATCTCTTTGAAGGGTTACTGTATAACGAACTTGATAATATTGGAAAGTCCATCTATCCTATTCCTCAATCTCTAGGTATAACACCTCGATGTTTGGACATCGGTCAAGTCAATGCTGTGAGCAAAACTCAAAGAGTCAAGAAAAAGCGGGCATTTTCTTTTTTCGCTTAACCCTCTCGCTCAGATAGAATCCAATATTTAGGGTTTCAGTTTTTTTGTGAAAAGGAAACCTAAAAGATTCTAGAAAGATCAATTTATCATGTTAAGGAGGAACAGTCAGTATCAGAAAACACGACAGTGGGAGAAGACAAGAAGGGGGAAGGTGACGTGAAATTGTAGCCTAAGCTCTCAATACAGTGGTGCGCCTGACGAAGGCGGAGCAAACCCGCGTTTAGAATCCGGGATGTATCTAGAGTGTATACTCTACTGGAAAGGACGTTTTGGCTGAGCAAACAGGTGCAGGTGGCTTGCCTTGAGAATTCACGTGACAAAAATTTGAACTCGGTCTAATCCAGCCACTTGATCGAGCACGGGTTGCGACCATGCTCGCATGAAACTTCTACAGGTATGTTACCGAAAGAGCGACTTTCGCAAGTTTTGGGGAGGAATTTCCATCAGATCAGCTTATCGGATTATACATTGGAAAAAGCGTGTGATTGTCGTCATCTACAATCAAAACAGGATATTCCTCGAGAGCCGAGGGTGCACATATGCAGTGGTACATGTACAACAAAATAGCACTTGCCGGATTGACAATAAACCCTCTTGATCAAATTGCTGCGCCAGAGTTCCACGCAGATCCACAGATCCTTTGCATACAATTTCAACAGAATTTTCTACTCGCACTTATACACTTAGCTACAATCCTTGCTTAAGTGTTGGCTAGTGGTAAATAAAGTACGAGCTTGGTTGGTACCGCAAGGTGCTGTACTGGGTGGCGAACCAGTGCCGGGGCCCGACAGTGAACGGCTGGGGCTGTGTCGTACCGAGGCGTTGCTTCTGTTTCAGCAATGGCTGGCCCGGTTGAAGAAGTGCATTGAATGCAACAACGGAGATTATATTGAGAGATTCAAGTGAAATATTGTTTATAAGTTGTAAATAAAAAAAAAAGATAAAAAAGGACTTTCAATCATTTCAGCATGCCCCCTCGTATTTAACGTATCGAACGAAGCATGAAAATCGAAAGATTTTCGTGTAGTGTTCATGCGGCTATTAAGAGCTTAACACATTTACCGACAGTTCTCTGTTTGTTTATACTCTTACTCATTTCACTTAGACACAATAATGTCTCTCAATATCTCCCAATTAAATTGTTCGTCCTTTTTGACGAGTTCCACGTCTGTCTCTACTCTTCTACAAACAGTTTCCTACATCCGTGTACTTGATCGTGATTGATTGGTGATTGATTGATTGGTGGAATCATCTTGATTGGTGCCTTGGCCAACATGGAAATCCTCATAACTTTTATCCGAAGACCTTGTCTGATTACTCCTTTCACCATTTACATCCTCAACCTAGCCGTCATGAACCTCTTCACCGCCGCCGTGTACGAACCGTTCGAACCGTTGCACGGTACTTTTATCGTGAGATTTCGGTCGGTAATAAGGGGTTACGGGGGTTCGTCAAGTACTGCCAGTGGACGTCCGGTGGGTTCACTCGACTCCAGCATGCCTTGATTTGTCTAGACTGATGGCTCGCCATCCTCCTGCTCACGTGGTGCCGCCATAAAAAGGTGAGCTTCGGGCTTAAAGCGACCTCATTTGCTCTGTTGTACCATCAAATTTGGTACCTTCCCTTGTTCATCGTCGATCAAGTGCAGGCTGTGGTGACTCCCACGACGGATTGTGAGTTTACCTTGGTACTTCCGCTGTACCAGAATATCGTGCGAATCATGACGACGTAAATATCCTTCACATGGCTGTTTGTCAGCTATCCGGTCTTTTTCTATGTTATTTCGAGGCGGAGACACATCGTCGATCCTGGAGTAGGCGTAATTCCATCGCCAGGCAAAGCCGACAGCCCGGTCAAGAATAACCGTACGACGGTCGGACTAGCGACCCACGGTTCGACGTGGAGAAGGTAGGGAGCCTTGGAGAGGACCGCAAACAGCAGGATGACCATGCTGGCATGGAGGGAGCTCCAGACGATGCGGACGATGACTTGCGAAGAGGGGCCTGTTGCGGTAGGGCTTGGAGCCTTGGTTACCAACTGTCGTAGCTTCGTGTTGGCCGCGATGAGGATGATGCGTGTCTGTCCATGTGGTTGTTGCTGCTTTACTTTTGCCACGTTCTTCCAACTTTGATTACCCCTGCTTTCCCTTGCTGGGCATTGGGTTCTTTTGCTCTTTTTATGCGGCTTTGTCTGTGAGTATTGCTAAATTGGTCGGGCTTTACTGCAGTAGCATGGTCCACTGTGATAAGTGCCTTTGTTCTAGCTTCATCACCATATATTCTAGTATTAGTAATCTGTTCTCGTGTCAAGTGGGTGTTGTTTGTAGCTCCGGCCAGATACATTTTTTGGCTTTCTGTCATTCTCTGTGGCTGAGATCGCATACCGTGAGGGTAGTGCGGGTTCATCTGTGTCATCATCAGCGTAATGAACTGCCGTCGATTGGTTTTCTCTCCCATTTCTTCGGTTCAATCTGTTTATTGAACCCGGTCTCGTGTGTGGGTTCATCGGAGACCTATCCTCTAGTCTTTCCGTAGATCTCCGGATATTGTTAAGGAGTGTAGGCGGATCATCACCTCTGCAGACAATCAGCGGACTCGCGGCTGACACCGTCATCTACCCTGAGAGCAACCCTTGAATCCTTCTGCTGATCACATCACCAATCTGATAAAGCACTTTTATTGCTCTCTTGATAATCATATTTTGGTCCAAAAATCCTGCAGCTTTTTCCGTTGCAAACGCAGTAGTTGACGATTCCTTCTGGATATTCTTGAGTCTACATTTGTACGTCGGGCAATGTTTTGCGAATAATTGACAGGTTACCAATTCAGTAGCACCGTTAACGGTAACTGAGAACTTTTGCGGTATATTTTGTTAGCGCACCCTCAATGGTCGCCAATGCCACTCGCATCAAGCCTGCCTCATTTAGGACGTCCTTACAGGGCGGAGCCAGGACTCCTAAAGGGTTTGTGATGGGTGAGCAATGGGCCAGAACCACATACACGGAGACCACCAGAACTGTTCCTGTAAATCTCTCGTATATTTTAAGACAGCGCTTTCGGAAGCCAGTCGTCAGCAATTTGTTTTCGACAGGGGACTCACACTAATAAGGAAAGCACAACTAAAATTACTCAATTAACTAGTTTTATAGTAAAATAAAAGTTAGTTAATAAAGATTTTTAATTCATTTCTATTAATAACTCAAAAATTTAGTCTAGTTTTTGTCGAAATTAGTCGAATAATTTTTTTAGGTAATTGTTTTAGTTGACTTAAAAATAATGTTAAGAAATTTGTCACCAAAAGTTAGTTCAGTTTTTAGTTGAGCCAAGTTTTGCCCTTCCTACAGAAAGTATACTTAATCTGAAGAATGCAATAAAAACAAGGAAACTAGCAATTGCAACTGAAGTTTCAACAAAAATCGTTCATAACTGATTTTTAAATATAGTCAAATGTCTGATTGAGAGCCCAATAATTCTAATATACAGTCGTTATCGCTATGTCCTAAAACTAAACTGGGCGTGGCCATCTGAGATTCCTTATCTTTCTTTCTCACTCAAAAACCGTTTGTTCTTATCATGACGCGGTCCTTGCACGCACTCATCTCAACAGGCAGATTTCTTCAACGATTTCCGAGTTTTGCCTTCACAAATCACAGTGAGAAGGGGCCCCCTATTCGCCTCTCACCCCTTGCCCCAGGCGTGGCGTACCTTTTCTGTGCTTGAGCGATATTTTCCCAGCCTTTCTCAACCAGTTGATTGATCTCTGAAGGATTTGATTGAAATGAATTTTCAAAACTTCTCAATCATGGATTTTTATCAGACTGTTGACTACAGTCGCACAATCATATACCATTATATATTAATAATATTAATTATATATAATTATATATAAATTTTAGTTTATATTTTCATCGTTCTTCTCGAAACAATTTAGCTTTCTAGCTCTAAGAGTCAGAGTTTAGATCTAAAGCTGAGCTTTTGACTTTGCGGACTTCGCTTCGTATCTCAGTCACATACGTAGATTTATTGATTCGTTCGTTGCACTTGGACTAGGGCACGCAAAACAATCGCTCAATCAATGGAAGCACCAAAACATATAACTTTATCGAGATTGATAAATAATAAAATCCCTCAGGAAAATACGCGAAACAAAAACTACTTT